>BOPP01000071.1:4264023-4305009 GCA_017312745.1 Gryllus bimaculatus | reverse complement strand
GAGGCTAATCCTCTTCCAAGCGTCCCCAAATAGATGCCATGAGGCACGCTGGCTAATACGTTACACTTTCATGCCGTTAGTCAACCCTACCTAAACAGGATGATCCATGGGGTAGCGGTCAGATCAATTCCCTTCCAATACTGGGGCCGGAGTTTGGTAAACAATCAATGAAATGAATTTTGTGGCGGAAAAAATTGGTTTGCACCAGGCTTGTTTCGTTTCTCCTGATTCCCACTCCACCACCGTCTCCACCTCCATGTGTTTCTCTCATGTCATCTTCCTCATTGCATATAAAAACATAAACATCTTACTGAGGATATTCGACGACGGGCTTGTTGACATTATGGCTTCGGATTTATGGTGACGGTGCTGTCTCTTCGAAAATGCATGCTATGCAATAAATAAACTGCATTTATTCACTAGAATATCTAAAGAAAAACTTTACGAAACTGATTTCAGGGAGTTGTCAAAACACAAGCGTTATAATAATGCATGGCCTACTATTAACACTAGAGTATCACATTTCGCATGATGAATAGTCAACTTTAAAAGAACGTCACTGAAGGCTTTTCAAAGTCAATAAAAGGTTGTACGATATTCATATCGAAACATTAGTAGTTTAACACCCAAATAGTTATCAAACTCTACCTATGGTCCTCTGCTGATAATTCGCCAATCTCATATTGTAATGGCCTACGATCTTTATTTCGTAAATAATATTGTGTAGGCAATTATACACGTCAAATTTTAAATAAAAATACTATGTTGAAAGAGAAATATTACTATCATTTTTGCCAAAAACCGACACCAGCAATTTTGAAGAGCTTTATTGAAATTTCTATTGGCCACTAGTTTCATTATACGCTATGCTTTTCAGGTAATCACCCTCTACAGTGATGAAATTTCCTCTAAAGCGCACGATTTATATCACGTTAAGTAGAAATATATTTACTGTGTATCTCACACGCACCACAGATACCTTGCATAACGCATCAATGATAATAACTGTGTAAATTATACGAACGTTGGTAAGCAACAAGAGCACAAAATGAAACAGACTCTACGAATCTGACGGTAACAAAACTGTATTAGCGCAATATTAAATTGGTGGATTAAAACAAGGTTTTTACTCGTCTTTTAAAAAACTTTTATTTTTTACTGAAACGCCCCTTCTTATTAAAGCATCGATACGGAACTCGATGTATGCAGCATAATTTACCTGAATCGAGAGTATAGTGGCTACGAGGGAAACATGAAAACAGTAGAATGACACTACACGTTCTCTTATGGAGATATTTCATATTTCAATTACGTTACGAAAAAGTGAAAAAGCAGATGAAAATCCAGATATATAAACATATAAAAAGATATAAAAACCGTGTCAAATTGACAGTTGATTAAAAACAAAGTAAATCTTAATCATTAATATTAGGTAAATCACAAAATTATGTCTGTACCACGGGCGTTCTCTAATGATTATCATTATCATTATCATCTTTATCATTAGAATTTCTATAACGTCTTTGGTAACAAAAAACTCATGTTAAAAAAGGCGGATTTCAATTAATATGCAATGTGTTGAATATGTTAAATGTGTTAACAACTAAGAAATGTGTAAATATTTCTCCTACATCACACACACAATATTTTTAAAATAATTGGAAATATTTCAAGTAAAAAATATGAGAGACAATCATGTACTGCAATTGTACTTGCTTCCCTTGATATTAGTAGTATAATGTTTAATTAAACGTTTATCCTTTGTGAAACAATCAAGTTCCTCGTAACGAGCATCATCTTGTATAGAGTTGTGGGTGGTAAGCCTGGGCGGGCCGCCACTCGAGGCCGCCGAGGAGGGGTAAAGGGGGGTTAGAGGGCAGGTGTCGCGACGCTGGCATTACACAAACCGTTCATATCGTACAGAGCTACCTAGTCGTGAAGATTATAGTTGCTGCGCTGCCAATAATTCTAGTCCTTTGAATTGTTCGTGTTGGCGATGGAACTTTATACTCTCATTTCATACTCGGAAATGTAATGTAATAAATCGTTCTCCCCCCGTACATTCAGAAAAACTTTTAAACCACAAATCTTGCTCGTCAGTACATTTTCCTACGCGACGAATTTGTGAACATTTGTTTCTCTGGGTAGAGCGATCCCATAACAATATCCTTTTGTAACATCAAGTTTGATTAATAAATGACAGAAAGTGTTGATTAAAACGCACTGCGAGCGTAAGAAATTGAAAAATAGCCTGTGAAACAATCATCAAAGCAAGTACGGGAGCGTCGTCAAAGCAGCGCACACAAAGGGGATTTCCAAACGATCAACGCCGGCGGGTGAGCGCGCGACGCGACGCGACGCGACGCGACGCGCAGGGGGCGGAAGCGTGACCAGCGGGCGGGCGGCGACGGCACGGGGGTCAAGGACGGGGCTGGGGGTAGATGCTGGGTCGTGGGCGCGGCGAGGTGGGGAGGGCGGTGGCGGGGAAGGCGCTAGGAACAGGCACCTCGGTAGGGGCGAGGGAGCGGGCGGAGCCAGGGGACGGGAGTGAGGGCCGGGGGGTGGCGAGTGGGCGGGCCAAGGGATTGCGCGAGGGAGAGTTGGGCGCTGGAGCTTAACACGCTGGGCACGCCCCCTGAATGTGCGTGCCTGGCCTTCCGAGCGTAGCCACGCGACACCGCCTCCTCCCCGCCCCCTCCACACCCAACGGCCCTCGCTCATCTACTCATGGCTCCGCGCGCGCCGGCTCTTGCCACCGCTGACGGAGCCCTCAATTGTTTCTCAGAGGCCAAACACTTACCACCACTCCCCGCTTATCATACCCACTCATTTTACCTTACGCGATTCATTAGATGGCATTCATATTCAATAAGTCACATTCTTTAATGTTGTAAATTCCAATTTATGTAGCTTCGCTCTTCGCGCATCTTTGCTCTATGCTCTTCGCGCTTCTTTAACTCTCAAAAATTCAAATTGAATATGAAACAGTTTATTAAAAAATAAATGTAATTTATATGTGAATCTTGGAAGATACTAATGCGAATGAGTTGCATAATAAAATAGAAAGAAGATAACTATTCGTAACCAAGGAATCGTAAAATTTGTGAGATAGTTGATTAAATCGAGAAACAAAACTGATTTTAAAAAATAATGCAACAATGTTATATAGGCCTAAGTTAAATAAGAACGAGATTTCGAAAAATTTAGGAGATGAAAAAAGAAACTGTGATAATGAGGACCGGAAAAATGCTTTAAAATTCTCGACATCATGAACTATTAATGATACTGATTATCTAAATTTATTAAAAGCTTCCAGTTTGTCCTGGACCGTTGTTTAACACCCCGGTTACATTTCACAGCCTCTGTCGCAAGTTTTCATTCCTCTACGACTTACAGTGTGAAAATTTTGAAAGGGACTCTTTAGATTTATACAATAAAACATTGTATTTCTGTAAATAGTCAATTCATTATTTAACTCTTTTTAAACTGACATTGCGGAATTGATGCATGAATTTTGGAGAAGAATCTCTTCAATCTATTTGAAAACCATGTAAATAGTTAAACATAAAATCAATGGTATTGATTTATTCGTTTACACATGATTTATGCCTTGTTCTATTTGTATTCCTCTAATAGATGAGTCTGATGAATACATGGGCAATTCCGGGTTCCTCGCTTCTACAAACTAGGGATGCTGCAAAAACACGTTACTTTTAATATTATTAGTAACGACTGTGAAGTATTATATATTAGAAATAGTCCTTTAAACAAACAAATCCATATGAATGGCTAAATTTCAATCACATGTGTTAATATTTGGTCATTTTGGGATAATATCACCCGATAAACAAGATCTACCAAATTTGAATAACTTGTATCACATAAATAAACTGGAAATGAGTTAAAATGATAGAAATTTGTAACATTTTTATTAGCTTGTAATGAAAACTTTGCAAAGTTTTTCCTCTATCCTTAATAACCACACATTTTTAGTACGTATCGTTTAAGTTTTGCCATCGTTACATGTTTAATTCGAATTTTTAAAAAAGGATAACTTTCTGGAATTGAACTCAGAGTATAAATGAATTTCGTGTTTTTTACGTAAAAAAACACATCAAAGATGTTCGATGCGTATTTTAGCCGAAAATAAAATTAACAGTTAATAACAATACAAATCAACGTCAGCGCTGATAAAGACTGTCGCTGCAGCTTATCCTTGTTAGCAGGGCGCAATTAAAATAACAATGGAGGCTGGATTCATTTGGTATATCCGTTTCAAACACAGTCTGATCCTTACAGTGCAGATAAATAGATCGAAAAATATAATAATGATTATTAAATATAACATTCTAACATTCTTCAAAACTGATCGTTTAATCGAGATTTATACATTATTCTCTATACCTTAGTACGAAATGTTAAGTGTTAAATCTTCAACATTGTGTTTGCAGGAAAATGAAATGTCGAAAATTTGTTTAACATTTTCTATTTTCGATAACTCATAGTTTCGAGAGTTCAATGAAAATAAGACCTGCACCATTTTTGAAGTGTTATCTGCTCTATATGATAAATAATGTAATCAAAAATTTAGAGCCATTAAAAAATTGAATATATTGATACTTCATGTAAAGTTCCCCTAAAATCAATATTTAAAAGATGATTTAAATACACAGAGCGACAAGTTTGGGCAGATCGTTCGAGGAATATAAAGTTGGGAGAAAATCGTCTGAACGGTTTATGCACTAGTATTGATCACAGAGAGACAAACGTTTTGCCTTAAACAAATTTTTCGGTATCAAGGTTCTACAAAATATAGGTTCTGACAATCTCAATGTGTTTAGAGGAAGACATTTACTACAAATGTCCAAGCGTTCAAAATTCTTGGTTTCAGACATTCGCGAAACTAGTTTATCTTTAGATAAATGGGCCGTTTTTATCACAGCATTACAATTCTTCTCTGTACCATTTCAGTAGTATTTGTGAAAGACCAAAAAAGAGATTAGAGATTAGTATGCGAGAAAGGTATTCGAGGAAATGTTCTACAAGCGTATTATATGTAGTATACTAAGAGAATGTAAAAGTACGAATGATTGTCATTTATTAATCTGAAAATGGTTCCAGAAATTGACGACGACTTGAATTGATTAATTTATCATCTCTCCAAAATTTGGGAGAGTACTGTACTTTTGGACGCACTTTACTGCTACTTTCATCAGCAGTAAATATATTTTTGTACTAAAACACATTCATATTGTTTTAACGAAATTATTGCTGTGCTTTTTGTATGTTTCGTTAAATAATTTTCTACCGTATAAAATATGCAATTCACAAGTGTAAAACGAATATACATCATCATAAAAGTAAACCATGTCACTGTTGCAACCGCATTTGTAATGCAATACTCGCCAGCTGCAATGTTCGTATAGCGCGTATCATACTTTCACCTCCAAACGTCTCTCTGAGAATTCGAATTTTCTGTTCAACTGTTTATTTATGTAAAACTGACGCTTGACGATCTGTCATACGAGACTAGTGATGTTCTTTAAAACACTGTAGTGATCGTGAGTGTAATAGAAAAAGTGTTCACCTCTGAGAAGATTCACCGAGGAAGTGAATTTTAGAGGTAAAATGTTTCCCGTTGTCGTGCTTTACACGCCCCATGAAAGAGACTTACCAGAAAAACAGGGTAAATATCATTCAGTGAGTGTTTTGAGTGGGATTCACGCAGATTTGTTGGGTACAAGTTTAGAACTATGACGTACGTGATAGAAATGTGAACGTAAAAAGTACAATTTTAAAATTAATATCGATAGTTAGTGTTACATTATCTGATACTTTCTGCAAATTAACGACAAGAAATCTTGTTAGTTTCAAAAAAGATAAATTAATAAAAATATCAACATCATCAAAAACATCTTAAGTTCTTATTAATGTATTTATATTTCCATTTCATATTGACATCTAATTTTACTTCCTGTTTTAAGAATGACTCTCGAAATTGTAAAAATTACAGGGTATAAAATGTAGTATATATTGCTAATAATATGGTGCACTAAACTTAAAGAGTTGGGTATTTCAGAAAAAAGTTTGATGCATCTTTTGTGCTACAGGCTGTCATTGAGGCTAATTTAGCTATTATTTAAAATTATATAGGCCTATTCAATTAACTCGTGTTTATTGCGAGCAGATGGACATCACTGGTTTGATTTCCGATCGAAACAAAAGTAGAGTTGTAAATTATCTTTAAAATCGTCGTAATTTATGTAGCGGTGTTTCAAAGAAAAGCTAAGAAAAGTGGGGTTTGCTAGTTACGGCGAAATGAACATATCATGTTCGCCACATGTCTCTCTTAAACCCCCAAGCGGAGGAATTAAACTAGGATCAGACATGAGGGATGCCCTGAGCTAGTCGTAAAATTCGGACTGTCTACCCAAAATTCCATATGCAAATATACATGAACAGTGAAATAACATATTGAAAAAAGATGCTTCAATCATGTAAGACAGCTTTGTTTTAGCTATTTTAGTTTAGTTTTATTTCATACCCTTCTATTCTCGGCGACAATGAAAATAATTGATTTTTTAGTGTCGAAATCTGACCATCTTTTCTGCCTAGCAAGGGGCATTTTGCTTCTCTGCCTCCAACTTGGAGGAGCGCGTGTGTGGCGCGCAATGCGTGCTGGGGCTCCCTTGCCTCCCTCCCCTCCCTCCAGGGCCGTGGTCGGTGCCGCCGCACATACTGGAGCCAATTAAAACGTGGACAGCGCGACGGCCCGCAATTGCCTCAAGGCCGCCCCCGCCCTCGCCCCTGCCGCTGCTAGCGCAGCTGCCGCCGCCGCCGCCACCGCCGCCGCCAGGCCGCCCGGCCGCGGCGCGCAGTGCAGGGCAGGGCTGAGCAAATCCCCTCTGCCCGTCACGGGGCACCCACGCAACGCGCTTGAGAGCCGAGCTTATTTAACTTCTCCGCCGGAATTAGAGCAGCTTCTGCGTTGGTGGAAGGCCACCGACTACCTGGGCCCGCAAAGTAATTTCAAACTATAGGTATATGGACATTTTTTTAAATTTATGCGTTACAAAAATGTTGAGGGCGGCAGGGAATGAAATCCAAAAATGTTCGTCTCTAGTAGTCATTAAATTTAATAACGCCCTTAATTTGTTTTAAATTAATGTATATTAGCTGAACTTGTTTCAAATGTCAAATCGAATTTCAACTTCCAATCGTTGCAAATCCATTCTAAATCATTCTAAATGCAGTGTTTGAACTGAAACGGGATGATTTTGTTTCAGTTTGTTTCCGTGAACATCTGACATTAAACTGTGATCACAGTTCTCGGAAACTATGTTACCCATACTATTGAATCATATATTAAAACGACATATTACATTTGGCAGACAATAAAAGCCTAGTAAAAACAATACTCAGCCAGATATTGTTCATTGCTAAAAGTGAGCAGATTAGCATCATATTTATACTAATTTTACTTATATTGCTCACACTTACATTTTTGTCACGCCTGATATTATATCCGAATTGTATTTGAAGACTTACTTTGTTCTCCGAAATATGTTGACGTGCGTTGAAATATAATCCTTTGCTGTGAAGAAATAAGTTTTCTACATTCTTGTAATCGATTTTTTATCGCTCGCAGATAATTCATGACGTCAAAATCAACTCATGGTCACAACTTTTGAGTTAAAAGACGATGCACAAATTTCTCAGAAAAGCATTCACAACTTCTTTGTCAATGAATAAATTCCTTAATTTTCGGAGTACGGCATATCCGTAAAAATAGATTTTGAAATACATAATTTTAGCTGTTTTTACTTTCGTGTACTACTTACTTCGTTTTTACTTTTGTATACTACATACTTACTTACTTAGAATAGAGAATGTTTTGTGACGCTGCAGCAAAAAAGGGTGGATTTGTTTTACAGGAAAACAAGTTTGTTTGTTCTAGGTAGCGAGAAAGTGAATAATTCTTGTCCCTATACGTAGTAAATAATTATTTCCCACGCGTTGGGATGTCAGAATCCACATTGCGTAGTCCTTGAAAACAAAATATTGGTTTCGAGCAGAATGTCCGTCCCTACGACCTTACGACCGTCCTTGTCTTGGCCTTCGGATTGGAACCATTTTGCCGGCACCTCAAGCACATTTTCAAAATTTTCTCAAGAAGCAATTTTTTATACGGCAATGTATAAATTGTACAGTTGGAAAGTATAATTTTGATAGGGCGCTTATAAAAATGGCGCAGGTCCATTTTTTGTTGAACTCACCGAATTTTCGAAAACTTTAATCGGTACACATAGCACCACTGGTTTACTTCTTAGTAACAACCACTGGTTTACATTAGCACCACTAGTTTACTTCTTAGTAACAAATATTAAACGTTGACAATTCAGAAATCTCAGTTGAAGTTTAAAATGAAAATTAACTGATTTAAAAAAACTGCACATGACAATTATTTACTTGAAACGTTATTTCAATGTGCATAATTGAACTTCTCATATTTTGAAAAGAACAGGAAAACTCTCTTCGGTAAATACACAAAAATGAATAATTTCATTATAAAGGAATGTACCTGTAAGTAAAAAATGCCTTTACATTTCGTTCGCTCGTACCAAGAATAAAAAGCACATAACACAATTACTTATTTTAGTTATTACAAAAGGTACAACAAATAATAAGAAATATAGAATAAATAAAAAGTTTCGAGGAATTTATGCAATAATGCGAAGCGATCCACTAAATGTTAATGTATGCCATTTCGCTGGCAATTTAAAATTGCACGAGGTAAATCTTTTCTTTTCCGAGCGCGCTGTATTCATAATAAATATTTTGAATTAACTTTCTCGTGTTGTATCAATTTAAAACTTGCAACCACTTCCCTAAAATTACATGAGTTGAGATAAATTACTTAATTGTTTCCAGTGTTCAACATTCTAATTTCAATGTCAGAAACTTCGATCTCTGAGAATTAAGAGAGAATGGACGATAATAAATTCCGTCTTTCTTCATGAAGATATAAATTCACACATTTGCAAAAAACGAAATATCAAATACAAAATGCAAACTTTGCACGCTCATTTATTCCATTTTTACAACATTTTTTACAACTAACTTGAAACATTCTAAAATGTAATGTTCGTATACGAAGTTTAGCTTTATGCAACAAACGTAATTTAAAAATTGGATAACGAATCCAGGCACATTTTGCTTATAATGAATTCAAATTAAAATCTAATATGCGCCTCTTGGAAGTGAATGAACTTGCGTAACTGTGAGTAATTTGAATGTTGGGAACAAATGTAAATAGAAGTGAATAACTTATTATCATTGTTTGTTAATACTTATGTTCTATTCTTAAAGATTCGATCCATTTTTGTTTACTTTTCATTGCAAACAATTTTTCATTTGAATTACTGCTCGAAATTCTAGAACTCATGATATTCAAACGAATCTTATTTTTAAAAATGCATTTAAGTTAGTAATTTTGTGTACTTCCACAAATTCAAACATCCTATGGAAAATGATATCATTCTTCACATGCATCTCTATTTTACGACCCACACATTTTAGTTAACGAACCAAGGAGTTTCATTTACGGAAAATAAAACTGTACTTACGTGTGTGTCCAATCATTTTTTTTATTTCCTTGCAACAGAAGAAATGACGAAGAACAACTATGATATCTGAGTACTCACATTAGAAGCATAAACATTTTGATTTTGGTAATTACATTTTTTCAATAAATTAAAAATAAAACTATTATTGCAGATCTTTTGAAATTGTAAATAATTTAAAGGCAAAATTAAACTTACAGCAATATTATCCTTAATATTAGATCATGAAATCATTTCATGTAGCCTACATTGTAATGTTAGTATTATTGGAGTTCACTTGAGTAAAAATATAAGAATTTGGTCAGGCTCCACAATCTCTTATATACACATCCGGACCCAAAGGCAGCATCCTACACACAATATGATAGCAAACAACAAAATATAAAATGTCTCTGCAAAAGCTTAAAACTTGTTATCTTCCAAAAAATAGTGTACACGTTATTCATCCAACGCTGCCTGGATAGTCGAGGTCGCTAAGGCTCAAGACTCGTAGCTTCCTCATCTCTGAAGGGTCACCCGTTCGAATCCCGCCTGGGGCGTGGAGGTGTGTGTATATCTCAGTACCATTATCATTACCCCCAATGTGACTTTCAGTGGGCACTATAAGAACTTAGTAGTTGAAAAGCAACCATACCAAGTTAAAAAAGGAATCTATACCGGGATCGGGCGCATCTAGGAATACTGATTTTTGAAAGATATTCAAGCCAATTTGCCGATGCGCGGCATCCGATTTTATCTAAGCTCTTATCGTTACTTTTATCTGCCCTTTTCTAGAGAAGATATCCACCGGCCGGACTGTTTTCTAACCTTGCAGATGACCGAGACTTATGACTACAGCAACCACTAGTTGCGGTCAGGGTTTGTGGTTCAGACAACAGCGAAAAGAAAGACTTCCGAGCTGCGCTTCCAGCGACAAGAAAGGCTTTTAATTGCTAAACTCTTTAAAGTTTTCTTGCGAATTAAGACGTAATTAGTGGTGAATGTCAGCCTCATGCGAAATGTATCTATGCGAATTTTCGTGGAAGCCTTATACTCAGCAATTGCAACATTATGTAATACGTGTCGAATTATAAAATATTTTTGTCATTGTTTTCTGCATTTTGTGCGGGTACATCCGGGCAATTCTATTAAATACCTTACCAGTACACAAGAGTCCATTGAACTATTCTGAAAGTCAACGTTTTACTTCCAGATTTAATTTATTTTCGTGAAGTAGGGGAAAGTGTCATTATAAATTTGATGTCTGTCCAATTTTCATTAAAACCTGTTACCTTTCAAAACGTTTGACATATTAAAAAATTGTGAACTCGAAAATCTCACCCATCTTTTACCCACGAATGTGTTTCAAGACATGACTGAAAAAATAGCATTCAATTTCAAATCATATTATATTACATAACCTTTACATATAATATGCGAAAGAATTTGCTGTTCGAAGCTACTAGTTTAAACATAAACCGCTTCCCTGACAAGAGAAAACTTGATTGTTGACGTAATTATTAATAATATTATTGCATTAAATATCTCGAGAAACTATTTTGTAATTCAAGGTTCTTAATGAAGTTTAATATAGACACTTACAAATCATTATATCATGTACATGTCACAAAATTTTTAAATTTGTTTACTGTTTACAAATCAAAAGGAAAACTAATTTTTTATGTATATGTAGTTGATATTTTACATTTAATTACGAAAAACCCTTTCTACCATGTACAAAATTATTTGTAACATGGAACTCTTTCAGATATAGGTTACTCCTCACAGATTTGTACAATTTAAATTGAACAAAATTAGATTCGGCCAAAATAAAGTTTTTATGTATCATTTGTTCAATTAAATTTTGCTTGTTGAAGTTATCGGTAAACCCAACTTCACTGTTATTACATTACTTAGACAGCTTACACAATTTTTTGTTCAGCAATGGATTCGGGAAGTCAGAATATGATAGAAAACATCCTAGATAACTAATTCAGTGAAAATGTTTTACAAGAATATGTGACTTGATCGAGAAATGTATAAATGTAACGCTAAATAAAACAAAATACAGTGAAGTCTGTCTCTAATGTTCATGACTGTCCCTTCAAATATGTTCAGACTTGAACGGTTAGCGTCTGACGAACATTTGCCAAAACGTTTACTAAGTAACTTAAAAATATTTTTATTTTTACTCATACATTATAGCTTGTTATTGCCTTCAATATAGAGCTGGAAATATAATGCATATCTTACCTGAATAAAGAATCGTGGTTATGAGAGAAATACGAAAACAGTTGAATGATGCTACATGTTTTCTTATGAGAGGGAATTATGAAAGAGAATTACGGGAGGGAACTATGAAAAGACATACCTAGTCAAGTTAACATCTAGTTGATTATTAAATAAGAATCAATAAAATAGGGTAAAAAAATTAAATGATGTACGTTTTACAGGCGTTCACTAGTTCTAATGATCTTGGGCAACAAAAACCCCTTAGGCCAAGGGCCCAAGGGCATTTGTCGCCGCTCGATTATTTGCCAAAAACACCCGAACATCCTCCTTCGTGCATAAATAACTATTACGTTTCTCTCCATACGGGAGGAAAAGTATTAGAATCACCTCAATGATTAGGTTTCGGATTTTGGGTCGTAAAATCCGTGATTAAGGTAATTGGAAGCTGAAACTTTGTACATACCTCAAGAGTGTATATACCTCTATTTGCGCTTTTCTAAAGATGGTTAAGATTGGTGTAGATGGCGAGGAGATTCATGCAATTTTACACCCCAAAATCGATGATGGCACTAATAAATGGCAGCTTTTGATATAAACTTTCGGAGTAAGATTTAGCTGTGCCGTTTGGAAGATCATCAAGATATTTTCATTTTTGGGACTCTTTTCATGAATCTCCTGTGATATTTTTAAATTTTCTGGACAAAGGCTACATAGTTTTCCTTAATTCTTTCCAAAGTCGGAGATTTCTTTTTGAATGCAATTCTTTCTTTGATTTTAGATAATTGAAGTCACGAACTTTGAAGAAAAACAAAAAAGAGTAATTGTTGAGTAATAACATGGAGAAAAGTTTGATATGCTGCGCGGAGATTCGATGTAATACTGTCAATAAATTACAAGTGAAAAGTTCTTTATTTTATAAAAACATTCAATATTTCAAAAGAAAACAAACACTATTTTGTGAACGCCGACCAATATGAAAGTATGGATAAGATTTTTCGAAAATGAAGTCCCTGAAATCAAGTTCAAAAGAAATTAGAAGTGCTACGAAATGGCACGGCTTTCTAATATTCGTGACAGTTACGTCAAGTCTACTAATAACATTCCAATTAACATATTTTTACTATATCAGTCAACTGAGATAACTCTCTAACACATTACACTCACACAAAAACCGCTTGTTTCTAAATTACCAAAACTGCATCTATCAATGGCTGTTTGTGGTACTATTTATAAATGACTGCAGCAGCTGTGATGTTCTATCAAACTGACATTTAAATTGAAGCTCAAACCTCACTATCTACTCTATTATTGCAGCCATGCAAAACGTATTGCGATTGTGCAAATCAGTTTGTCGAAACAGAACACTCTTCGGTTCTTAAAAAGAACGTAATTGAATTGGAAGTTTTAGATAATACAAGACGTGACTAAATAATTTTCAAATAAATACATTACTAATGAAAAATTCTTGATCAGTGTTTGCCAGGGATTTGTTTTTAGAAAGGATGCCACTTTGCCACACATGTCTTAAGTATCAATTAATCCATCCTTTTACACCAAACAAGGAGAATAGATACCTTTTCAGTCATTTGCAAATTACGTTATAGAGAATTTTGCCCATTGTTGCTTCTTGCGTTCGAATACGGTAATACACAGTATAGTAAACGTTTTCATGTAAAAGTGCCAGAAGGAAGCTGCACAACATTTGTTATGAATTTCAATTGAAATATCTTACCTGACAAGGTACTTCTGCGTTTAATTAATATTAAAATATTATCAAAACGTTCCGTAAAAACGTGAAAATGTTCTCATAAGAAATTTTATAATAGGTACAAGGGCAATTTCAGTAACAAGGTAATTAATTCATATTCAGTAACAGGTAATTATAAAAAAAAGAAAATCAATCACACAAAAATTACGAAACTTTGAAATACATCATGTTCAGAAATGGCCAAACACTTGTAGACTCAACAAGTTAGTCCTCACGTTCGTTTCCACGCCACCGAAGGCCATTTCCACCCTCTGAGAGGCACAGCGGGAATCGAGGGCGGGTAGCCCTTATTCGCGTTGAACCAGCGCAGCTTGGCGGGCGTTTGGAGTGCCCGAGGCAGCTCCGGCCGGCCGTGCGCCGCAGCTGATGCAATTAGCGTCCGACAGGCGCTGACCATGCGGGCGGAGAGCGTGGCGCGGCGCGGCGCGGCGAGGCGCGGCAGGCGGGCCAGCATGTGCCAGCGCGGCCGGGCCGCCGAGCTACACGAGCCGCGTATTGCTGCCCACTTGCGTGGCGCGGTGCAACCCTGCCCCCTCGCGCATCCAGCCTTAAAAACTGCTGAGGTGCAAGTAAAAATAGCAGTTCATTTCTTCTCATTGAAGCGAGAACAAGACCGAAATGGGTCTTGCAACTGATGTGTTGTCTGTTATTTACGTCTAAAAGGTAAACATTATTCGGATTTCGGGAAAAGTTGTTTCGAAACATCATCTATTATCGGAATTAAACTTTTTGGCAATTACTGATTTAGGAGAGGGAGCATTGTTATCCAATCGAGAGCTTTAATTTTAAATTTGGTTGGGTTGCAGTTCTATAACCAAAACCTCCATTTTCGAGGGTGTTCGTTACTGTTGAAATGTCCAACATAAACCGAGTGTTTTTCTATCTTCTATTTCCATTGAAGGAATGTACAAATGTTAGAAAAATCAAAAGTGTTATCTAATTATTTAAAAACATAGTAATTTGGTGGTGCTTCGATAATAGAAACAAAATAAACCCGTATAATGAATGTACTTAAATATAAAATAGAAACAATAATAAAAATGTAATGTACTCGTACAGTACTGAATGTTTTGTGTAAAATTCTCTATACACTCGATGCATTAATATACTTAACTCATTTGATAATGTGTGTACATTTATAAAATAACATATTGGAATTGAAGCGTGATGAATTTTCACTAATCGTTGTAACAGAACCTACAAAACTCTCGTTGCAAATAAACTATGCGCGCCCTTCGAGGTTCTAGGACACTTCATTTTGTTCGATACAGCGCACGAACGACCGCAGTGGCGATTCAGAATAGAATGAGAGCAGTAGATGTCTCGCTGATGAGTGCGGTAGGGCTGCGGGACAGTCGATTTAACTTCAAGGGAAGTTCATTCTCAGAGAAAGAAAAATATCGCGCGCACACCGTTAGAAAACTCCGCCGAGAAAATAGTAGGGTTAATGTTTTCTAGCTGCCTTTTCTCTTGGTCCTCTCCCTCTCTCCGCTCCCGAAAGCAGAGCCTCATCCAAGGGCAGAATACGTAACGAGGCAGGGGGAGGGGGGCCAGAGACTCGTCTCCAGCCAGTTTCGCATTTGCCAGGAATGTTTTTAACTGAGAAGAACTTCGTGAGATAACTGTTATTTTGTCGCGTCGCCCTTCTGTACACCTTCGCAAAAGTGCTTTTGAGTTGTTTGCATGATCGCAACGCTAATTTCACTTCAATTTTTTTTTTTCGTTTATAATGCACAGCAAGGAGGAACTTGTTCTAAACTTGTTTCGTACTCAATGCAGGAAGTTTCTTGAAAATTATACAATTTTATTATTTGCTTCTTTTAAAATACAAGGTGTACACGATTATAACGTTTGTTGTTTTTTATTAAAACGATTCTTGAAATTTATGAAACAACTGCTATTAATTTTCAAAATCTCTTGATGATATAAAGAGTATTTGTCTATAACAGAAAAACTACGTATTTTACCGTCATACTCAAGTTTTTGAAAATGTTGAGATACCAGGAGGAACTCCCGAAAAAATCTTGTTTCAATATTCTTAGAAAAATGATTACACAAATTACTCCAAAAATACTTATAATTGAAAACTTGAATATGTAATTATGCAAATGTTGACGAGTAAAGAGCAAGCATTAAATTTGATAGAAGAGAGCTTAGAGAGAAGTTAAAATTCTCCAATTTTCAAAATTTCATTGTAATGAAAACTATTGTTTTACCATATTTGGTATAAATGTACTGTTCTTGTCTTTCAGTAGAGTAAATTGTTAATTTTCCTTCCCATAGCATAGTGCATGGGGAGAAGGTATTGAAGTCAATTTCACAATAAGATCTCAAGGTTTTGTCAAAAAATCTGTGTTTAAGATTACCATGAGGTGTAATTTCGCACACACGTCACGATTAAAGTATATTTCCTTTATTCCAAACATGAGTAAGATTGGTGCAAGTGGGGAGGATATACGCCGAAGTTTCGGTCGCCATTCTGCGACCTTCCTCAGGGCGTAATGCATCTGGCATATTGGCATCAGGGCATAATGCATTGGTACATCTCCACGCATTACGCCTTGAGGAAGGTCGCAGAATTGCGACCGAAACGTCGGTACCTTCGCCATGGACGCGGCGTCATCCGGACAGCCAAGTAAATAGTGTGGAGGATATACACTCAAATTTGTACCCGAAAATAGGCATATGTGTGTGTGTATGGTTATGTCACGCATGCCTGTAGGACGCCACGCATGATGAGTTTCTGGTTGTAATTTGATAAATGTGTCAGAAGTAATATCTAGTTGCGCCTTAACGGTAATTTTCAAGATATTTTCATTTTGAGGGTTCTTTACATTAAGCTCCTGTGATATTTTCAAAATGTTTTGGGAAAAAATGAAACCTTTTTCTTTAATATTTTTCCTAGAAAAGAAAACACTGTGCTTATAAGAATGGCAGAGATACGATTTTAGTGAAAACCTCCGACATTTTGAAAATTGCAAAAATGTTCATTTTTCAAACACTAAAGTGTTCGTTCAATATTAAGTTGAGTTTTGTACTCAATCAAATATCGTGAATTTTGTTTGAAATAAAAGATAATATGCCCCAAATGTTTTATAACTCCTTGTTATTAATCGAGTTTTAGTATAAATACTACATTTTAATACCTTAAACCTGATAGAATTAACGCTTACCTGGCGTCGTTTGTTCAACCATTGGGTTGCTAACGCGTTGTGTGTGATTGAGTCGTTTGGAGGTGCGCGTTGTAATCGGTCTATTGGTAGCATATTTGTCGTTTTAAGTGAGCGAGCTTATGCGAATGTTAGATTATAGTTAGCGTAATGAAAATTGTAAGGTTTCAAGTTCAAAGATTGAGTGTTTTAAACGCAAAGAAGTGTGTATGTGTGTACAAATGTAATGTCCAGCAACCATGTCACTTCACAAAGGATTCTAATTATATGTGGCAGATTACATATTTAAGTTAATGTTAACTGAAGGATTTTCTTGTCTTTGTTTCCTACAACATACATGAAAATCTTGGTAAATATAAAATTTTTCAAATATATTTTCAGAATTATGTTCAACTCTATGTCCTCAGTGAATAGTGATTGTATGGTTTTCGAATGTGTAAACCTCCCTCATTTCATTATTTTTGGAGCCTTAATATGAAATCGCACGAAAAAATGTTTTATGTGTTTCCTATTTTTATTATAGTGAATTTGTAGAACTATTTACTTGTCCTACAGCCACATTCCACTTATCTAATTTTTGGATTGCATCGTGCTTGAAACTTTAAGACGTGGATTTAAAGAGTTTTAAATGATGCCCTGATTTTTTTTTTAATTCTGAGTGATTGTTGAGTAACACTAACAGGAGGGAAAACGTCGGTATACCGAGCGCTCCTACTAGTTCAAATAAAACAGAGAAGCTTTTAGAGGGAAACAAATGTTTTTAAAAAAATTGACATGCTTTCACTGAAAATTACACAAAATTGACTCACATTTTGACACAATTAGCAAACTGTTTTATGAGCGTCTTAGAAAAAATTTTAAACCAGTTAAGTGTATCTACTTAAGTGAAAACTTTTCGAGAACGGAATATTTATTCAAAATCCAGAAAAAATGAATTGTTCTTAATAACAGTTTTTTCTGTCTTACTGATAAGTTGAGGATAATGGCCTTTTAACAATAAATAAGTCAATATTTTTTTAAGAAAATAATTGTAAATGGTTAAGGTGAATTATCTTTATTTTACCTTTCTTACACAAGGATACGTTTAATGTCAAATTTTTTGTACTCTAATAGTTTTGTAATAAAGTGTTTGAATATGTTTTAAAGTTGTATTCATAAACTTGTATTTTATTATAGTTATTGTTGGCTTCATTCTGACAAGCAATTATCGATATTTTAATCATGTATGCGCTCGTAAAAAATACCAAAATTGCTACTGCAATTGTAAATAATAATATTTGTAAATAATAATATTGACATCAGTTTTGCAACGAAAAAGTCAGCAAATCTTTTTAAAATGCATTCTTAAAGTAAAGATAACATTCGAAAAGTATACCTGATAAAATCCTTGTTTTATTGTCTTGTATTTCTTGTTCTAGTTCTTCTTTTCTCATATATCCTCCAAATTTGCCGCCGGAAATACAAAGTGCTTGATATTGACTTTCGCTTCTCACGTTACCAGAATATACGGTAATTACCCAATTATTTAAAATTAAAAAAGAGAGTTTTAATTAAATTTAATTCAATCCTGTTAGAAAGAATATAAAATATCTGGCTCGTTCCAATTTGCTGGAACCAACCTCTTCCATATTGTTTTCCATTTGTATTTTTGCTTGAAAATTAAACTCATTTACCTCATTTTACCTATTTTGAAAGAGATTTTAGAGAACTTATTTATTATTTTCCATTTGGCCACCAACATCGTTTTAGTGAAAATGTTAATTGCATTAATATTAGTACTACTCACATGAACACGTTTAATTCTATTTTCATCCATTTGAAGAAGCAAAACCTATTTTTCTAGGGAAACCTTTTCTATAAAAAATTTTAGAGAGAAAATTCACTCGCCCGAGATCTTTGAAACTGACGTCACTGGCTTTATAAATTACGAACTTTGTCAGGAAATTTTATCCCGTGATTCAATCTAAAATATTACAAGAAATATCAATGTCCAAGATCCAAGTTATTATACTTTTCACTTTACTTATTGGTTTTTATCGCCTTCTAGGCGCCTTCGATGATAGATATCCGGTTATTGTTTTTGGATATTAAGTAAGAAAACTCTTCACAAAAAGTGGCTTAAATATAAGAAAATAAGTTATACTGATTTCACGAACAATTATTAACATTTCCCACAGCCATTTGCGCTCCAGAGTAAAAGCCGCGTATTCCTAATTTGACGGCACTTTTATTTTAAAATGTATTTATGAGTGAAAATAATAGCATATTTTATATTCGTATTTAAACTCCGTTGGGCTAAACACACAACAAATTCTATTGTTTGAAGAGGGTGTAAATTGCATTTTTCTCTAAAGAGGAATGTTCAAAACAGGGACAGGAAGGGATGAGAAGGGACAGGAAAGGTCATGAAAGGACAAAGAAGAGGGAAAAATCGGAAAATTGACAAGTGAGACGATTAGCTTAAGGTTCAATGTCAGAATAATTTTTTCGTATTATCTTGGGAATGTTTTCTTTTCCAATTTATTTGGATTTTATACCTTCGTGTTAACATTTTAAAAGGTGAAAGCAAGAAATAAGACTCCTGAAAATAGATTAAATGTAGATTCCATGGATTCAATATTCAAATTCAATGTTACTTTTCGAGCCGGGGAAATCAGACTCTAGGAAGACCATCCTCTGACCTCTGACAATTCGCACCCTGGGTCTGCGATCTGCTAGTCATACATCTGGGAGTATTAATATACTCCCAGATGTATGACTTCAAAAGATATTTTATGAAACTTTTCAGTTAAAGTTACCCAATGGAACCGATTTCAGTGATATACCTAAATGAAAAAATAAACCGAGTAATATTAGAGTAGAAAATGTAGAAAACTGTAGGCTACCAACAACATCATACATTTCAAACCATTTAATTAAAAACTTAGAATATCACGAGTATTTATATATGTCACGTTATTCGCAGAGTTAATTGCCACTTTTGGTACGCTTATGATTGTGTTTACAGCGAAGAAAATATATTTTTTGTCGGAACCTGTCAGAGAACCTCTAATATCACACCCAAAAAAATATTTTTTTATATTTTGAATACATTTACGATCTGGGAAATACTTTCACTCAATCTTTAATTTTTACGAAAATAACGAAACAAATTCGACAGATATTTCGCGGTAACTGGATGATAACTCTGAAAACGCGGCGTGACTTCACTATGTGAAAGTGGAAGTACCAGTCATGATTAAACATTTTTAATTCGTCTTCTTTGGCTGTACAAGTAATACGTTATTAGTACATTAGTACGTAGTATTTATTTTTGCACGACATTATTGCCGAGTACGCTAATATATGTTTTCTTCAAAATCTGTTGTACCCTATTTGCGTTCAGTTGTATGGCACAAAATGACCTGATCAACGAGGAAGACCGCTGTGACTTGTTGCCTCGCCCGTATTTTATCAGATGTGATTATGTAACAACGTACTTTGTTGTACTTCCAAAGCAGCTGAATTATGGGTGGTTACCTCATGACATAGAAACACATGGAAAAAGTAAGTAAACGTTCACAAACATTGTAATTTAAGAGATTAGCAACTTTTTATGAATTTATTTTCTTCTTGACAGCTGGCATCTTAAAGTTAATATTTACCTTTGGAGTCATTAGTTAAAAATGTGCACATGATATTAATCTGAAACACAAATACTTGTCCGAAAATACATTTACGACAACAAATATTTACAAAACATTTAAAGAAAAATAAGTTATCGCACACATGTACAACGTAAGGTGTGCTTATCGGTGCAAGGGATAGAAAGTGAATAATTTTAAGTAGTGTTGAACTCGTGAGGAATTCTAGGTCACATCCATACATGTATACTTCCGCCCACCCGGGCATTAACCCCATTCTGCTGCTTCTGCCACCAGTTTTCGCCCGTGCCTTCTCCGCGCCTTGGCGCCTGCCCTTGACATCGCCGCTGTAAATAAACTGTTCTGCTCCGCGAACCCCCTCCTCCTTCCCCTCCTGAGCGCCCACCGCCGGGGGGGGGGCGCCGCGCCGGCCGCTTCGCTCCCCGGTGAGCTCACATCGCATCCCCAGCCGCGTTCGCAGCGCGCCCAAACATTTACTGGCAGCCCCGCGCCAACTTCGGTTCCTCCATCCCATCCCCACTTCTCGCTCTTCGCCTCGAGTTCCGCTCGATGCAGCTCGGGAAGGGCGCGGGTGGCAGCGATGGAAAAGAGCCCCGGGGGCGGATGGGCTGACGCGAGGGCGGGTGAAGGTGGTTGCGGTGGAAATGGCAAAGGTGGTGGCGAGGGTGAACGTCGAGGGTTGTTGGGGGGCCGGGGGCCTGAAGGCGTGGGGGTGAGGACGCGAGAGAGGGACGGGTGGGCGTTGGAGCCTCGTGAGTGTTGGGGGGGTCGGGGCCGTGGGTGGCGTGGACTCGTCGGAGCGTCGAGCGAGTGGAGCGCGAGGGCGTGTGGGGGGTCGAGGGCGTGGGGGGTGATGAGGATCGGGGGAGTCAAAGTGCGCATGGTGTGGTGGGGGGGCATCGTGTGCCTGTGGGCGACTTGGGCTTCGGGGGCTGGGGACGTCGGGAGCGTAAGGGGGAGGGCGTGAGGGGCGTGGGGAGCGTCGGGAGCTTCGGAGACGTCGAGAGTGGGGGAGGGGGGGATCGCGACGCTGGTGACATGAAAGCGTGGGGGTGTCTGGACGATGGGGGACGACGGGGGTGTCGGGTGAGTTGGGAGCTCGGGAATGGGGGCGCGGTGGGAAGCGCTGGGGGCTTCGGATTCGTCGGGGGCATAGGGGCATCAGGGGCGTCGAGGGCATTCAGGGCATCGTGTACATCGAAGAGGGGGGCGTCGGGGTTGTTGTAGACGTCGGGGCGTCGGTGGGGTGAGGCGACTCGAGGGTGACAGGGCAGCGAGAGCGCTACGCGCCGAGCGGAGGGCGGCGGGCGGCAAGAGCAGCGGACGCAGCGGGGGAGAGACGCAATCCGTGGCTTTACCGCCCGTTAAATTTATCGCCCTCGTTTGTTTTTAATCTGCGAGAGCGCGGCGCCCGCTGGCGATTAGGATGGTGGCGCGGGCGGCGCGGGGCGCTGCGCTCTCGGCGGCGCCGGTCGCGGGCCCTGATCGCCTTCAAGGCCCAAGCGAAGGAGGCGCAGAGAACAAATAGCGCCTAAGCGTGGACGAATGATGTTCTAGACCCTGGATTAAAAGCAGAGTGAGCTGCTTAACCATAATGGCACTGCATTTCATGAATCTCGGAAGGGCATGCATGGTGAAGCTCTTGTAACCTCTATATATCACCGTTAAATCCTGTTGTTTCAATTCCCTTCATTTATTTACTAGTATCAATACATCCTTCACTATCTTCACCTATATTATCTCCAAAGAAATGTAAACGTTTAATACGCACGGCGGGGAGGAATAAAAATAACATGAAGGTGAAGTAAGGAAACAGGCTGACAGAAGGAGAAAGTATTACAAAGATAATATAAAAAGCAAGTAATTAAATTAGATGTGATGTACATGACATAGATTTCTAATGACATGCAAATATACAGGACAGTACTCTTAGACAATATCTTGAATTCTTGCTCCACTTCAGAAAGTCTGAGAATGACAACTACTTTAATATAACCCAAATATACCATGAGAAAATCTTTATATTTAGTTCTTTAGAACCGTAGACATCATTATGTTTTTTCATATTTTTCTCTTATTTATCCGGAAGCGGATGGAATGCTGAACGTGTTTACGCTAACCCCAAAATCCTCCAGTTTGAGCATGAAGAAGCTCTACAAGGTTTCAGGATTTGTTTTTCCTGGTCTTTCTGTGGTCACAGATCACCGCTAAACCAATTTATCGCTGTTTTATTGTTATTTGTAGGCGCTTGAGCTCCTTGGAGACCGGCCGCGGCCAATAGCCCCCCTGGCGCCGGGAGGCGGCGGCGCCGGGCACGCGGAAGCCTCCGGAGGCGCAGGGACGGAAGCCCTTGGGGCGACTCCACGGGGCCGTGGGCTGTAAGGTACACGCGAACACCACGTCTCATATCTAGACATGCCCCTGCTTCTGTACAAAAGGAACTGTCGCAATCGTCTCTGCAATAGGTAACCCGTAATTCGTGAGTTAAAGCTTTGGAAGGGTTTATCCCGAGGATTAGTAGTGTTCAATGCAATCTCTTATGTTGTTTGGATTCTGGACAATTTGCTTCTTGCGTGCATTTTTATATCGTGACTACATTTTTTATTATTATTGTTATTATTATTATTATTATTATTATTATTATTACATAAAGGTAATACTTAGTAAAATAAATTAAATAAAATTCTCTGGTATGTACATAATTACACGCGTATTTAAATTAGTCAATTGCGAAATAATTAGAGATTCAGACAATAAATTATTAAATAAAAAATTCTTAATTCATTTTCTGATTTCAATCAAACGACTCAGTACCTTCGTAATGAAATTTCAAATACGTATACTCAATAACTTTAATAATCATGTTTCCAATACAAGTCATGCAGGTACGAAAAGCATTTAGAAAAAGAAAGCAACACGTATGCGTGTCTCCACTACACACCGGAAGAGAATGTTTGTAACACGGCAGGTAACATGGTAAAAATCTTTGCATATCTTAACTAACGTGATAGGGTAAAAATGATAGATATTGATGAATGAAAGCGCATTTACAATAATAAAATCAACCAAGAAATTTGAATACCCACTTTTGATGAGAAATAACGAGAACATGCATGCTACTTCAAAGCAAAGCTTTAGGCCGTGTAAATGCGTTTTCGTTCTCTGACCTTCTTCGTCTGTTTTCGTAGAGGGCTGTATCTCAACAGGGAAAATTGACAGGGAAACGAGAAAATTGAAGGTCGACTTTGACAGGGTGTCCCCTCTGTTGATCATCTGCTAGTAACTTTCCTGAGATTAAGTTTCATCCGTTAATGAACTTTCCCTATAGGGTAGGTTACTAACCATATCGTCTCAAATTACCCAATCACTTTGCTTTTAACTATAAATCCTCAAAGACGTGGTAATGTTTGTAAAGTAAATAAGGGTGTGATTTACGACATGATTCTCTTGGTTAGAAAACTTTTAAATACTAGTGAGAGCACCAAATTTACTTGACTGAACACTTCAAAATCAACATTAGTTATTTTTTCTTAAAAAAGAAAATTGAATGATCTGTTACGTTATATATTGTTTTTATAATTCTTAGAATTTTTCTGATACAGATGTCCTCATTACACACCTATTTTTTTATGCATCTCAACAAAAGTCAAACTAACAGTTGAAACATATTTTTTTTAAGAAAGGATAGTGGTAATTTTTTTACTAAATTGAACAACTCAAAGAGAGCTTTCAAGTGACAGTTCAAGCTACAAAAGAGCACAGAATATGAATGCTTCCATAAACCACGACTTCTTGTTAAGAATTAACAAATGACTACCTCGAAGAGTCACAATAACAGAACTTTGCCGAGCTCCAGAAATAATATCCTCATAAATCCAATTAGAGCATTTACATTCTCCCAAGAGCTTAATATAATTTCATAATTGTTAATTGCTCTTTGGATGTAAATATGAATTAACAAATCATTTACATAGTTAAAGTTCATGTCCTTTTCACAATGTAAAGATTCTTACATCTTCAATTAATTTCTATGTCAAACAATTTGCCGTACCGATCGCCACTGAGTACGTTTACTTCATCTACAAAAATAGAATTTATTGGCTCATATAGCATTGTTTTGTATACTTTTCTTAAACGATACATGATATTCGAATTCGTGTTACTTAGTTCACTGTTATTGAAATTCAACATTATTATTACTATTGTTGTTATTATTATTACCTGCTCAAGTTTTATCGAGACTTAGTTGATGTGTGACGCCCAAATCACACTACTTTTCTTATTTTCAGCACTCAAGATATTGGCAAATATTTGCAGAATTTGCATATTTCAGAAATCCATACCGGTAAGAAGTTTCATGTGCAATCAAAGCGCTTCAGTGCGTGTCAATAATTTCAATTTTCCTTACTTTTATGAAGGTTTCTCTTTCACAAATCCAAAGAAGTAATGCTGCGCGGTAATGATCAAAAGGAATATTGAAATTAATTAAACTGAATAAAAAGCGCAATTAAGGAGTAAAATATAAAACCAATTTAGTAATAAATATTTTACTGCTTTTTAGTGTGATAATCTATTCATGAAATTATTAAAGGAGACAATATTTTTCAAAACTGTATTCTCTAGTAATAGAATCTCACCGTTACATGAAAATGTCACGGTGGTGCTATAGAAAATACTACTTGTAAGTGCAACCCTTCCCCTCTCTTTTTTTATTTCCTCCAAACGGAGGGAGTAGGTCGCTTCGATTGTCCGTTTTCCCCTGACTAAGCGATGACCACTTTTTATAATCAGAATGGAAGTTATAGACAAATTTATCATGTCTGTTCTTCAATACTAGAACCTTAAAATTACAGAATTCCTTTACGGACCCAGTGTATGAGATATTATTTCTCTGTGAACATTAAACACATGTAATTACTGAATAATGTTTGTATTCATAAAACAAACAAGATTACATTGATTATAATAGAAAGAAAAACACAATATACAACAGTTCATAACACTTATTTAAATAAATTAGCAATACGTTCGTAATCAACAATAACCTTCAAGATCTTTGCTAGTTATATTATCTTACTTATAACTTATATTATCTTCTTACCTAGAATGTAGCTTTCTACCAAAGATATTTTTCTCACTGTCAAATGCAAAATCTCTTTTAAATATACATTACCTTTGTAAGGTCTAAACTTTGCACTGATCATTTTTATTTCAAGGTCGAGAAAAATCTACCTTACTTGGCCTTCATAGACGACCTCAAACCAAAGAATCATGGATCAGATTAATATTCTGATTCAAATTTATTATATTCAGTTGAAAATTAATGTTAACTCAAGAGGTTTATACATTTGTTGACGCAATCAAATTTTATAAGACTCGTTTTAATACTGCCTGGCTATTTATTTTCCGAAATCTGAATAATTAGCGTTGACTTTACTTAGGGGTCGGTTGGTAATACTATTCACGCCTCGCCCGCAAGTGGTCGTACTTTCAGATACCAGCTCGCCCAAGGGGTTCAATGCCTTGAATTCTGTAGAATTACTGCAATGGCTGGCCTCCGAATTGGCTTCTAATATCCGCAACATACGTAAATATACTCAATGTAATCTGTCCATCGAACTCTTATAGAGATTTTGTTGTTCTCGCACATCCGTAGTACCTCCAAATCCACTACTTGCAACGAGTTATTATACTACTTGCAACGACCTATACAAATTTTGCAGCTCGCACCGTCAGCACCGAATTTGCTCTCTGTTATTTCTACTGTTCCAGCAAGTCGCTAAATATCATCACTACTTTCACAAGCTTTGTCGGTTTTGAAAATACTTTGCTTCACGCAATCACCACTAAATAAATTCAACTCCTGCGTGCACTGCCACGCCTTCCTGTTGCTAATCTCTCCTCACACCGCCTCGTCTTGCGTACGTCTCCCTCTAAATGGACTAATTTTTTTTATGGAACATTAGATTCTGAACTGAAATTTCATTTATTATTATTATTATTATTATTACTGTTATTATTATTATTAGTTATTATAAATAGGAGTGATGAATTTATAAAATTATTAATATAAATGCTAATTATATATAAATATATCGTTAAGTGTGATAAGTTTATAAAAAATAGTAGGAGTTCAAAAATTACATTATCTTAAAAAATTATTATGGTAATTAACGTCGAAGTTGAACTTTGTAACTAAGTACTTCATTACATTCTATTTTTTTTATTTCGATATTTTTTATACTCTATAGAATATAAATTACAAGTCAAAGATGAAATTTAAAATGTTGATAATGTAAAATCAATGTACGTCTATCAACACATCATTGTTGCACATATCGAATGGCTAGCTTCAATTGTAATTTTCACAACATTCATAATTATAGGACTTTTTGCGCGTATAAACCAACCACCTCCACTAAAGTAATAATCTCCCAAGGTAACATCTTTAGCACCAATAACAACACTCCCATTCATCATCCAATTTTCACTTTTACAAACGACGATATAATCTACTCGCTCTAAAAACGCATTGCTCTTTCCTGTGCACCGACGCTCTCAGTGAATTCGACACAATGTATTGCTTGATTTCAGGTTATGCTCTTCATTTGTTACGAAGTTACTCATTGTGGGACCCAAATGAATTGTACTGTAAAAATTGATTTCAGTCCGATGTATACCAAACTTCTTCTTTTGGAAAATTGTCACTACTATTTCAAATAGCTGATTATTCAATTTTCTCCAGTCTCACAACCATCTGTTAAGCATCATCGCCTCCCCCAAGGCCAGGCCTGTCTCCCCCCGCGCACCGTCTCCGGCCTGCCATAGCCGATCTGCCCACACCTGCCACCCCGCCCATCCAACCCCGCAATAATATTTAATAATATTAAATGTGTGATGAGACAAAAATATTCTTTAAAGATCGTTATATTTCTAAAAGAGGACCCGTAGTTTCAGGCGTGACGAACCATTCATGACTTTAAAGGCGTATTTTAAAGTAGTTGCTGAATATCGGAAAACAACTGATGTATGAAAAGTCAGTTCTGCAAAAATATCAATTTTTGTATAAAAGTAGCTTAGCTACATTTTAACTGCTTCATTTCAGGAATATAGTTTGAAAATTATGTAGTATGTAACAACAGCAAAGTCATGTAGCAAGCAAAGAAAGATTGGAGAAAGAGTGTGATATTCTTGAACCCAAGATTATGAAACATCTGCCATGAAAACTATTCGTACAATAAGAATGATCTGAACAGCACTGAAAGTAAGGTACACAGTAAGAAAATGTCTTAATTACTGAAAGAGCAGTGAGTAAGTACATAAAGGATGATGATTTGTTCCGAAGTGGTCTCATTAAAATATTGCGAAAACAGAATAAAATAGTATTTGAGTTAGAAAATATTTCTAAGTGATTTTCATACGAACAACATACTTTAATTAGATCGAAAAATATTAAGATTTTGGGATTTAGTAAAATATTATCTTGTATTCGATGACAAATTAATTGACTGGAAGGTCAAGGTATTTTCCATAACGCCAAGTAACTTGACCTGCCGCTTGACTGAGTTCAATTGAAAATTGTTTTGGAGGAACTATAATAAACTAAAATAAATTGGACTATAAAACAGAAATTAAATTGTGAAGATTGTTTTAACTGAGTTTAATAAGTTGAGCTTAATAAGAGCAAGGTAGGAAAATTATTTCATCGTAGTTTATTTTTAAAAATTGGTACAGTTGTTTTGATTCATAAGATTATATCTTTTCATATTTTATAATAAATGAATAATAAAAAGCAGTAGCTTTTCCTCCATATTTTATTTCATACGTCAATCTCTGATGGGGTAAGAGAGAATCATTGAATTTTAGTTTTCGCCAGCTCTCGTAGCTAGATTATACTCATGTTCGGAAGCTTTCAGACCCTTGCGAGAGTGTGACAGTTAATATTATTTATCACTATTTTGTTTGTACTTAATTCGTACGTTTCATTCCAAGGATCAATGAACACTTTCTACATTATTTTATAAATTTATTGTAGTGGTTAAAAATGCTATAAAATATTTTACCTCTCTGATACGACTTCTCATTAAAGTATTGAGAATTATGAAAAAGGCAAAGAACTGATATTAATGTACATTACATTAAATTCAAAAGAACTAGATTAAACGTTAAAAACAGAATACTATGAAACATATTTAGAACTGTCTGGAGGTCAGTGTACTCTTCCCAAAGTGCTACAATGAACGTACGGTTGTTACATCAAGCAGAGAAAAACAGCAGAGCCCTCAGTGAGCCGAAGTCCATCTGGTTCCTCCAAACAATTACTGCCCGCCCACGAAGCCGCTCTGGGCCGCTTGCTTTATCTGACCATCTCCGTAGCTCTGTTTCAGGATCTTCGGTCTCGTCGCTTCTTCTCTAGCAGTTGACACTGCGAGTTGACAGAACCTTGCGGTCGAGTATTTCAGAGGGGAAAAAGTGTTCTTTGTTGGATGTATATTGCGACCAAAATGAGTGTAGTCTCTCAAACTTCAGATACAAAAATGTAAAATAAGGTTTATATCTACTGTATGGAAGTTGCCCCTAGTTACATTTGGCTTAGAGTGCGAGTCTGTCATAATGCATTTGTGCCCCAAAGGCGAAAATTGTTGTATGAGATTTAAGTTGAAAATATGCTGTGTATGAAATGATACGATGCGTTCTCAAAACTGCAATTCCCTAATGCCCGAAATATTTTAGAAACGTATGTTTTTATATACTTTCATTAAAGCGATGGTTTGGTAGAACCGATAAATAATGATTAGCCAGGACGCAAAACGAAATGAAAATAAAAGGGGCATGGCAACAAAATTTCGCTTCTGTCATAGGCTGGTTATCACAATTATTTTAATCTAGAAATGCTTATTTTTTAAATGTTTTTAATTCTTTAAAATAATTATAAATATATTTCCAGGCTACAGGTTTCAGTTATTTTATGATTCAATTAATAGTTCGATCTTTAAATAATGACACGTAATATGTTTTTCTTATTTTGAAAATTATTTAATTTAGAATGACTATGTTAAAAAACGCTTATTGCTTTGACAAGGGAAAGATTACAATTCAAACAATTTATTATAACTACTTTATCTTTCTAATGTATTCAGCTTATCTTAACTACGAAAGAAAATTTGTATTAATTGAATTAATTTTTGGTGTATTAAAATGAATACAGTCACTTGAGGTGGCATTAGACCATGCAAGGTGGCTTTGCACCACGTACTACTCAAATAAATTTAAATTCGGCGTTTGTATTTTCAGTTGCTTCAACCATTATTTAATTCTGTCAATTAGTCAGAATCGACTAATTGTTAAAGCAACTAAAATTGCAAACACTAACATTTAATTTAATTAACATTAAAGTTATGAATGGTGCAAAGCTACCTTCCATGCCGTAAGTCATCCCAGGTGACTGAAGCTAACTGTAACTAATCATTAACTAAGTCAATAATTAATATTCAATGAATCCCCACTATTTCGAATTCTATCAAATGGAAATCTCCTGCGCTCAAAAGATCTTGATCGCTCTGTAAGTGGCTGCTACAGTTCCGCAACGACGACGCCTGTACGACGCATGTCACGTCTCTTAATTATCGCGGCCTTCCACTGACCACTCGCCGTCACTCGTGACGTCAAGTCTCCAATGCGTCATTCCCAAAGTCACAAAGATTGCGACCTTGTCTGTACAGAAACATCAACACACATTTTCTGCATGTTCTTCCACGTTGCGTATCCACTTTAACTCGCAAGAAAGTCGGCGATGTTTATTTCGATCATTTTGTCTTGAAAATATGCGTTGCATAATTCGCCTTTGAACGTCTTGTTCATCTGGTAGTAATTATCGTATAAAGTTGCAAAGTGCTGCTGTTAAATAAACCTTTTGAGACAATGGATACGCTCTCCATGAGTTGTTTTATAATGGCTTGGACCTCTCCGCCAAAGAACACTTCAGCCCTGGAGAATAGCCTGCATACGATGAGCTCAAAAAGGGGCACGTAAGAGGGTCAGAACAAACGCAAGAACTGGGTGGAAGAAGGGAATAAGCTACGAGAAGTTTTTGGATGGCTATTTAGAGTCGTTACTCTACGTAATAACTCTTACCTAACGGAACTCACAAACACAACGCACACGCATGGTAGGCTCTGATATAAAGCCTCAGTTTCTCGAGCGGTATTTACATCTCAGTATCAGTAACTTCAGACCGGAATCGACTGAGGAACCTTTTGGTTGCCCAGCCCCCTCGCAGCCTAAAGAAAGGTTTTCTGCGGGGCTGCCTAGTGCCTGAACTACACCCCCTGTGAACCATACACTAGATATATTATCACACTTGCGAGGTTGTCCAAGATGAAATTAACAGAAGGGATGGATTTTCTACACGACACAACTCTAAAATCAAGAAATAATTATCCACGCCCCAGGGCTTTTGAATCCAGGCGGTTCATAGGTATAGACTTTATACAGCTCAGATTAATTGATAACAATAAACGAAACATTTTATCAACAAAAAACTAAATAATTTTGTATTTCCAGGTGTTCAACTGCTATGGTATTTAGTCCATTAAGTGTATTGTGACGTCATGGATACTCACAGCGACCACAGACACAGAGCTTTCATATAACAAATATATTTATTAACAAATAAAACAAAACAATATATACACTTAATAATCTACTTACACCCTAGCTCTGATAGACCTACTATCCCCTGATCGCGGGAGCGATCCTAACCCGATTGAAGATGGTTTTGATTGTGGCATTTGCCACTCCTACTTTTGAAGCGCGCACAAAGCCTAGCTTCGTGACGGATGTCACGCTGGACACAAAGTCCGTTCTGGCGCACCAACGGCTGTTTGACTCGATCGCAGGAGCGATCTTATCCGATTGAGAATCGGCGTGAATCGTGGCACTCAACCACTCTTACCTCGGAGCACGCACACAGCATCGCTCCCCCGTGACCGCAGTCACCCAAGGACCTAAAGTCCGCAGGCTTCGTCAACTAGTGACTCGAGCCTCGCGAGCCTCGCTCGCATATGCACCGTCGTGGCGCCAAGTTTTGTGCACACGCACGAGGTTCTCCCACTGTCTCCAGAACCCACCCACTGGCTCTGTACACTGTTATATAGACGAGGCCCACGTGACCTACTACGTCACGCCACCCCCTCGCTTGTTAAACAGTGAAAAGTTTCTATAAGCCGGAAGACGCCAGCCTTGTGTCTCCCGTTTCCGCTTTCTTGCCTTTACGGAAACCCTTTCCTGTGGCGAGGCTAATGCTCTACCAAGCGTCCCCAAATAGATGCCATGAGGCACGCTGGCTAATACGTTACAGTATCCCATGTTTTTGTCACTGGAGGTGGTGGTGACAGTTGCCTGTATGGTGAGATCCGGCGCCGACATACACGTCGGCTTGTTGTTTTTTTTGTTTGAATTAGACCAAGCTATCTAGCTAGTGTTGAAAACCATGCAACCGTCCGGGACTCGAACCCTAGGAACTCTCTATCGTAGGCGATTCAGGGACATTAGTTGATTCCCTAATCTGCCTCGGTATACAGCTTAGACCAGTAGCGTAGCGTCAATGGATATGAGTGATGCGCCACATCCCTTTGTTATTCGGTTGGTTTTATGATTTCTAATCTTTACAGTACCTCATGTTTTTCATTTTCTCTAAGCAAAAGCATATTTTCCTTTCTTTGGGCGGTTCAGACCACTGTAACGGTTACAGTACCTGGTTTTGTAACATTGTGGTTCTGTATAAGAGAGTCATATCCGTTCCCTATATTTTCTTCTTCTGCAAGACCAATAACCTACGAGAAGGTTGTTTATTGGGCATATCGGCTTACAAATCACGTGACTGATGCGATTCCGCAAAGAATCACGCACTGTGGCATTAGAAATATCAATATAAAATTACATAGATAGTTTCAGGTAAATAAATATCAAGAATTAAAGCATTTTGACAAATCATCTCTTGTGGGAATCTTTGGGTTTAGGACAAAACGAGAACCTGTTAATGGTTAACCAGGCAACTATCCAGAGTTTATAGTGAACAATGACTTTCTAAATGCGGATTCAACCAGTTTGAAGTGAGGATTTTCATAGGGCAGAATATTCTCAGTGTGCTTGTTCCATACAAAATCTAGCACAATTAATTTCTGTCGCAAATTAGATTTCATATTCGATCACACATATGGTGATATTAATAAAAACTAGCAATTACTCTAAGTAAATACTCGAGAGCGAACTTTCGACTTTTCGCTCAGAGAGAGAGGGTAATTACTCAAATTCTTGTGAATAAAATGTCACTCTCGCCTTAGAGCTCTCATTAGATGAGCAATGTTGATCAAATGCGGTTTTCTTAGATTTTTATAAACGAACTGTTGAATACTCTTCGGACGTATTGGAGTACTGAGACTTTCCATCACAGACTGTGTGTATTCTCTCGGCACTGTTGTCGCTGTACTTAACGAGGTGGTTTCTGTGTAGAACTCGAGTCACAAAGCGATGTAGGCTTTGCTGATGTTCTCAAAGAATACCTTTGGTAAAAGCCAACTAATAGACTGCAGACGCAGCAAGGCGGAAGCAATCGGAAATATTCGGCAAACGTGTGGTGAACAGGGCCTTGATTTCACGGAGCAGCAGATTATAGCAAGTAAAGTCAAAAACTGACATTAGAAAAACCGGGAACTGACCCTTAATTCAAAGAGATTGGAAAAAAAAGTACTCCAATCACACAGTACTGAAAATAAGTAAATTGTTCCAACACAGTACATTCAGTATATTTCAACACAGTACTTTGATAGACCTCAATGTCATCTGGAATCAAGAATCTCCTAAATATCTAAAACAATTCTTAATTTTTGAAACATTGCGCAAAAAGCGCCCCCTCATTTTTCATAAGTCTCCTTCAATATATCTCTGCTCCACCATTTAACTTTTTATTCTTAGATCTGAAGAGATATTTGAAGTTCCTCAGATCAGTTATCTCTCTTTGTATAGTTACTTGGCTCGATTTTGCATGCGTTCTGCCATTTTAATTGAGTTCTAAAAATATTTATGCTTATATCGATTTTCAAACGCCTACGATCCCTACGACATTCGACGACAAACTAACATAACCTCTCTTTCGTACCCTAAGGAAGCTATGGAGGTTACTCAAGAAAACTTAAATAATTGCTTAGAATGGATTTGATAACCCAGAGACCTGCATACGCAGCCGTGTACAGAGAAAAGAATCACAGTTTTTACCCTTTTTTTACTTAAAGAGATGTCACTTTTTTTTCACGAAACGATTTGCAAATCTTTCGTTTCCTCGAAGTGCTACTGTTTATCGTTTTGCATGATGCAACTGCAATCTTGTTCGAAAAGTTTATAACATTCGTTAAATAAATATACATAAATTGACAAAACATGAATCACATATTCTGGGATCATATACTATGAGATTCATATAGTATGTTGAGTATTTATTGTGTTTTCATTAAAAATACTTATCTTCCTCGATATATTGTAAGTGGGTGGATTTGTTGGATCAACTCTCGCCAAAATCTCTTCTGTCCCTCAGGGCACTGAAATTTTGCACCTTGATTGTCGTCATTTACAGCACGCAACATGCTTCTACACATTCTTCTCAGATCCCCCCTTCTCTTGTTCGCTTTCGACGACGAGATCGCGCTTCCCGCTAAACGTCATTTGGGCCGCCCGAGCACCACGCCCCCTTCCCCTGTGCTCGTCGACCCCATTCTGTCTCCCCCTTTCCTCCCTTCTTTTCGCGCACCGGTGGAAAATTGCGTGAAAAATTCGGCAGTGGCCGAAGGGCGTTTTATCGGAAGCGCTTTTCCCCTGGATAAACAGACTCAGTTAAATGATTCTCCTCTTCGCTGGATCAAATCGTATTTTTTTCCGAATTCCTGGAACGCTTTGCTTTTTACCTGTTCGTTTTTTTTCGTTTCTGGGCGAAAATGGCGTAATTTAATCTGGCGCCTCCAATCGCTGCCGCCCTCGAAGCGGGACGTGCTGCTGCCAGCGCCGATGGGGCGTGAAATGCGATAACCGGAGAACTTCCTGTTGGTCGTCATCTCCTCTGCTACGTGTTCTAACCTGAATAAGCGGAGAGCGTCTCCATTACGAAAATAATATCGTCCGACGCAGGAGGCTGATAATCCGGACCCTTTTGAGACTAAATATTGTAGACTCAAATTCTGGGATTAATTTTAAATTTGCATAAGTAGTCTAGTCGGCTACATGTTCTGCTCAGTTGAATTTCGAAAATCGGAAACTTGATAATAGATATGGGGTATTTCCATTGCATTCATGCTGGTTCAAGAGTAGGTTTATTAAATTCCCACAGGATTACTAGCCTGTACGTGAAATCGTGAATGGATGGCTGGAACCTACCGTAAAGTAAATGTCCCCGGGGGTTACCACACGTACCCAAAAATAAAATATGCAGATGCTTCATCGTAATTAATGCAAATATATAAATGAACGAATCCTTAATACTCATTCTCTTCATATTTTGCTTTCAAATGAAACGTGACGGAAAAGCTTACCGTAATATCTACCTATTGTGCGAATTGCAAAGCCGGAGATACCCCAGGCATTTCTTCTTGTAGCTCTAGAAAGACACTGCAACTGCAGACTTAATTTCTAGTAGAACAACAGTTTTGTGTACTGAAACAGTGACACTACTTACGTGTGATAATTTCTTCCTATATCGTTTGAATAATTGAATGAACGGAAGAGTACAAGAACGTATGTTTTTCAAACGGCCGTAGTAACAAAGATTGTCAGCACTAACTCGAGTGATCGAAATATATATTTTTCATTCCTTTCTACCACAGAGTGGACGTGTACACGTGTACAACTTTTTTTACAAATATCTGTGGCAATAAAAATAATACGCAATATTTCAATAATTAACTTCCTAAACACACATCTAAGAAATAAAAACAAACGGTGCTACAGAATGGAAAAGACTTTCCCGGATTAAGTTTCTATTTCCTTCAGTCTCGGCTAGCTTCTCGGATTTGCCACAAACTCTTGCCAGCTGCCATCCATCACCGCCCCAAAGACATTATCATTTAAACACATTTTCTTAATTTTTAGGTTTTCTAATAGAAGGCCGGAAATGTTCAATAGTGTTATATATACAAATAGCAAATATATCGGATCGGAAATATACATATTGCTGGAAAACTCCTCATAAATACAATAATTTTTACTAACTGGCTTTTTATCAACGGCGTGAGAAATCTTTCAAAAAATTTGCAATTCTGTAATTTTTGAAAAAATACATCGAAATGCACTAAACGTCATATTGAAGAGTGCAATTAGCACTATCCGATCGAAATGTTTGAAGCAAAAAATTTGGAGCCGTTTTTCAGAAAATAGCGTTTGAGCGTTTCTGAAAGAGAGAAATTTTGAGGTACTTTTGACAGAAAACCGGTTGAGTTTTTGAGGAGATTTTACTGATATTATTTAAAGCACATGTACTCATAAATACAATAACGTCAACAAATTGTCGGTAATATAAGTATTAACGACACGAGCGACAAGTCAAAAATAACATTTTTGTAAGTTTTGAAAAAAATCAAAAGAATACAGCAAATTTGCGTTTATGTCATGTTATATAATTCATTTAGCACTATTCCTGGCAAAGGTTTAAAGAACAAATTAGAGCTGTTTTTGAGAAAATCTTAATTTTGTATTTATTTAAAATTACACATAATGCATGAAATTAAGCGAGAAAACTACTAAACGTGTCAAAAATGAACATAACCTAAATGAAAGAACTCATTATGGAGAACAAGTTGTAATTGAAAGAAAAATCTCTACCTTTAATTCTGAAGTTGTAGGAAGAAACCGAAAAAAGTCATACTTTGAAAATATCAAACATTCAGAATTTTCTGTAAAAATTGGTCCTATGTCACGTTTATAAGGGTATGTTACTCTATTCTTCCAAGAACTTTTTTTAATGGAACCATTTTGGTGAAAAATTTGAAAATGCCATAAGTGCTTGATGTAAAGTACCCCCCAAATTTTAAAGAAAGTTTTTCAAAACATTAAAGCTTCAAGTCGAGCCAGATGGACAGAGGTTTCTTCAATTATGAAAACTACTACGCACCTGGTTTAAGCGCTAGTGGTGTTCACAGAAGGACAGACAGACGGACAGACGGACGGACAGGAGAATGTTTTGAAAAGAATCACTTTTTCGGTATTAGCGGACCCCAAAATCTATATTTCCGTCAAAATATCGTGATTGATTTTCCGTAGCATTACATAACTTTCTCTATACTACGTATATACTCCGTACATACGTACGTATTCGGAAAAGTAAAAATTACATATTGTAAAAAAGTACTGTCGTTGGTCATTCCATTTCCTTCTTGAAAAGTCATAATTTCCTTCTTGTTTTTAATTGGATGTCCGATAAGTTTCTTTTCTTACGAAAATCTTGTTTTATGAAAAATGGCGACAAAATGCATATCAACTGTTTTCTTCCCTCAATTGTAACTTATTAACTTAGAGACTTTACGCTTATAATGCATACCATAATTCATTATTTTGCAAAATACGATTGTGCTATGAATAATATTCGACATTCTAATAAAAGTGGATTGCGTACAACTATTGAGAGTAATCATCGAGTACAACTCATTAATGTAATATTATTAAATAAAAATTCTTCCAAAGTAGAAGTAGGGAAGAAGAAACTAAATCATTACCGGAACACGAACGAAAAAGAGATAAGTGCATCAACAGCAACGGTTGTCCTCGGAAAATGACGTTTCTTGTTAAATAAAAGTGATTCGAGACAACGTAATTCCTTTGCCAGATGTTTTGGAAATTCCTAATTTGATCTACTTAACCGTAGACAACAATTTTCAATCTATAAAACATCTGTTACCCCACAGCATTGTTGACCTGGAGAACCTACGGCTCGAGTCCACTCGGTGGCGAATTTTCGACCCTGTTTGAATTCATCCACTGTTTGCAGAACAAATCTAGAGGTTGGGCGCTCTGATTGGCAGTTTCTATGATTTCTCCGACCGATTCGAGAAGAATGCCGGAGGAGAACATGTGCATACATACATTTGTACGCACATACATACAAACACACACACATTCATACATACACACATACATGCATTTCACAACACCATCACGCATATCAGAGCAGAGTGCTTTTTCTGACTGGGATGATATCTCTTTGAGGGAAGATATCTGGAAAGAAAAAACCTTGCAAGTCGACGAATAGGTAAGTACAGGATCACCGACCTCTATCAATTTGTAACATGCGCCACACTTACGGGACAGATGACTTTTACAGTTAAAGCTCCTTGAAACTAGTCTCTCATTTAGTTAAATGTAAACCTATTTTAAGAGTCCTGCTTTGCAAATGGCTGAAACACTCGTGACATTGTAAAAATGCTCCAGGCGGAAATATTCGAATGAAAACCATGGATGTAAAATAACTCAGCCCCGTTTAAGTTTCTATTTATTGTGCACTATTACAACATAAGATACCACGTTTTAGTCTACCGTGTTTTTTGTAACAATTCCACTCACTTCTGTAGAACACCCAGGTTTTTTACAGCTATTTTTTCCAATCAAAACCTCTCGTTTCTAACATATTATGGACATTCTTTGTAATCTACATAGTATTGAAAATTTATCTAACTAGTATTAAGTATTCCGGGAACGTAAATGCGTGAGAATCGTCAAAATTATTTTAATTACAATACTACAGAATCCGCATCTTATGAAGAAATCTAAAAATACGATAAGATTTATTTGGAAACAAATTAGTCCCGGTCACTCTTTGCATATTATTAAAGGAAATGAATGTATTCGCGGGCTTAATTTCATTGTGATTTGTGAAATCGTAGATAGTCGAGCAAAACATCACGCAAAAAATATTATTACAACTTGTTTTATATTTCCACGTAAATGAATTACTCCTGGAAAATATTTAGTAGATGTGTGTTTGGATTCAGTGATGGCACGACAGTCACAACCAGTACAAACAGAATTGCATTTAAGTAATTGTCTTCTATTACAAAAATAAAATAAAATCGAATAACTATTATTATACGAAATACAAATATATCCCAATATTTTTGTTTTATTCGCGTGTTGCTTCTGCTGAATTTTATTACACTTCGTAGTTCGTTATTCGTTAATCATTCATACCAATTCATCATTCTTGCTAATTTATGCTTTAGGATCATGTTCAATGATATTTAAACTCTCTCTTCGTCTGCTTCCTATATTCCATAAATACGCTGTAATTGAGCAAAAATCGATTTCTAAAATGCTTTCATGTTTGCAAGATGACATATTTTCGTTTTGTCATGACTAATAAATTGTATAAAAATAATTATTATAATCAGTAATAATAAAGATAGAGAAGAATTAAAGTTTTATTTTGTATATGACTGCTGTCTCATAGTGATCAAAGCAAATTATGTCGAAACTTTATAAATAGTTTATAATTTGAAACTCAGTGAATATTTGGTCGTATTTAAATACATTTTATCATACGCGGATACAAATACTTTAAAATGATTTAGGAATAATGTGTTCAATTTTTCTAAAGTTAAACATACATTAGTAACTTACGAAAATTTATTTCGTTCCTTATTGATGAATATCTATCTACGAGTATTTCCTGACTTATCACACTCCAATGTTATTGGTTTCTCTTCTTTTCTTGCTTAGAAAATAATTCGTCGGTGGGGGGAGGGAAGACATTCGAAAGTTTTCCCATTTCAGATTTATCGAGTTTTTGTATTTTACGTACGATGCACGAAACATCGTATTCAATTTGCAGCTACACATGTTCGAGAGAAAACTGTACATTGTACCACTGAAGCCTATTACGCGTCTCGTGACACATGTGCAACTCACATACTAAACAGTCCCGGGAATTTGAGGAGTTGCTTTCCTTCAGACCTAACAAGTATTCTGATAAATGTATCGTTGCGTCCGCGTCGTATCTCAATGGCAGTCCATCTCTTTTAACCTCGCATTGTCAATACAGCAGAGTGCAAATGAATATAACGCTTCTGTAATGAATTGATTTTACAAGCATATTATCGGAGTACAAGAATCATATATGAACAAATATAATGAAGATTCTTTGTAAGCTGAAATGCATATATCCATTCAAAATAACTGAAGAATGCACAAATAATTGGCAAGAGTGGTAACAATTCAGTAATTATTACAATGATTACATTCCAAATATGCGTAAAACAAATGTCACTGTGTGCACATTTCTAACTTTTATTTATAAAATAATTTTTACTGTTAAAAGTTCTTGTAAATGTGTTTTGTGTAAGGTATACTTATGAGTTGATTAAGCCATTAAGAAATCTTTAAACACATGGATTCAATTAAAAAATTAATTATAATTCTATTTACATTTATTTACTCATTTAACTGAATCATCTTTATTAAAAATAAACTTCAGATAAAATATCATTCCTAGTTGAAGAACATCATTCGTTCCTCAGACTCGTCTATATTTACAAAACTGAAGTGACATTAATCGTGAAGCTATAGTACACTTGTCTTCATAATAAAACACGCACTTTTTATTATGGCATACTTTCGTAAATTATCACAACATAAAAAATCTTTCGCAATTTTACTGACATGCTTGAGAGTGAATCTCCGAGACAAAAAGGTAAGATAAATAAGGTTGCGCTCTATAAAGGATCGTGTCATTTCACGATGACTAAAGTATATCTTCCAATATTTACAATGGTTTTCAAAAATAATAAATTATTTTATTAATTCAAATATTTCTCATGAACAGAATGAAAAATTCCGACAGGAAATTAATGTGACACAAAATTACTCTTTAAATGACAAAAAAATATATCGTATTTCAGAAGTAATTTATTATATATGTTCGTCCTAATATATTGTGACGACAATAATAAAAGATAGAGTTAAAATACAATTTTAAAGAAAAATAATAACAAAGGGTTCATAACAATTCTTCCTATCGTCTAAAATATGAAAACTATTTAAATATTTGTTTCGATGAACGATTAGGACAAAAGGCAAACTAGTATGGGCTCTAAATGTTGTTGATAGGCAAGAAACTTTATCGTCACGAAATATTTCGAGACAAGAAAATTCTTGTTTTCGTCCAAACTGACTCAACCTCGTAACGAATTGTTCAGATAAACGATTAGGTAAAACGTGAAGTCGAAAGGTTCTAAATGTTGTCGGTAAGAAAGCAGCTTTTTCGGGCCGAGATATGGGTCTAAGGATTGATAAGGCAAGCTGTCAGAGCCTCTCGAGCGAGTGTGAGAGCACTCACCGCAGCGACGCGCAGGTGCTGGTCGTGGGGCCGGCGCAACGTCCCAGCGGCGGCGTCCGTCGGCACGGCGGCGCAGCGGCGGCGGCGGCGGCGGCACGCGAGCGGTGGCGTGTGAAAGCGTCTCCTCCGAGCGGGACGACGCGGCGCCGGCGACTGGCTGGCGGAGGGCGCGGGCGCGGGTTCGGCGCGTCGACGCGGGGGCGCG
>BOPP01000071.1:4225362-4264013 GCA_017312745.1 Gryllus bimaculatus | reverse complement strand
GCCCCGCGCCGCGCCGCGCCGCGCCACGCCCCACCCCGGCCCTGTCCGCTCACTCGGAGAGAAGCGTTGCCGCTGGTCTGGGTCTTCGACGTAGGGCTAGCGACCTTTCTGCAGACGCCTTCTGGGTGAGAGAGAGAGAGAGAGACACTGAGAATACACTGAAAACGGCCAAGTTGGACAAGTTTCCACGTCACCTCTTTTTACGTGTCATGCGTAGCTTCTACTTTGATTTCAGGTACACGTGTTTACAGTTAATTATTTTTGATCCTTTGGTAAAAATGCACTCCCGTGAATTTAGGGGTCACTTTAATATAATATCTGATACTCAGTAAATCTGCGTACGATCTAAGGGGAAACATTGAATTACATGTAGTTCATTAACTAAAATGCTAATAGATACAAAATTTAACTTTAATTTTTAACGCTCAAGTCGTGAAAACAATTCGATGGGGAGAAATTATGTATCAAATTACATTACATTACAAAAAGGAAATTGGCAGATCACTTTGAATGACTTTGGCAAACATTTTTGTGCATTCTCTCATCTAGTGTCGAGGGTAATACCATTCCTTAAGTCCCAGTGCATGGTTCATCTTCAGGATACATATACAAAACGATAACCATAAAAACGAGATTAAATGAGCATATTTTACCCTGTCATGTTATTTGTTGAAAAAAATGATGGTTTTCAATTGTTGTTCCACACGTTCTAAATATAGTATCATTTCTTTGCCCCAAACAGCCACATGAAAGTTAATGTCACTTACTCAACCGTGAGTACTTCGAACCTCGTGCACGCACAGAGCATTTGTTTCACAGCGCCAACCATTCCACAGCGCTCCGTGTTGCCCATGCAACACAACTTGATAAGCAGCTCTGCCGTGCACCTCATTCAAAGAACTCTTCATACTATTGCCTGAGAACAGCATATGTTTTGAACAAAATATTCCTATATGGGTGCAAAACAATGCGTAGGGAAAGCTCTTTTGTTCTTTCCTTATCTTGTAATGCAGTATTTTCGATCTCGTTCGGGTTCACATTACACACAAGATACTTCAGCGGTTAGTGGTTTACGCTGGAAGGTGAACTCAAGGACCCTGGCGAAATGACCAAGCACAGTGAAAGAGATGAGTGTGCCTGTGTCTCACATTTTTGTATCATTTTGTATTTTGTAAAGAGTTAGTTATTACTTTTCTAGACCATAAAACCGTAATTATTATGTTTGCATCATCACGAAAAGACAGACTCAGTAGGATTTTTTAAATATCTTCATTAATTAAAATGTCAAGCCTGTGTACCTTAAAATGTAGAATCAGGCAGAATCACACGCAGTTAATTAACATTTCACATTCTCACTGCGCTCCGTAGATTTAGAATATACCATTAAAAGGCGTAACCAAATCCTCAACTTACGTGGTTGTGTTACGCTATAACACGATTCCTAGAACTTCCGTGGAATTTACTACACACAGAATTGATGGCAAGTCAGTGAAATATCAACCTTATCTTTTCAAACAACAAATAACATTTATTTAAGCATTCTAATAACATATCTCGAGCTCGTTATTAATTCATGATCCTATTCTATGGACATTAAATATTATTCAATCGTACGGCTTTGATAAAGTTCGTTTATGGAATGTCTTCTTGGTTGATATGCCGCCGCCGTCTTCTCCAGAACAGGATGTCCTGGATGCTCCTGTGGTATAATTTATGAGCCTATTGTCCGTGTAATCTTTGAATGTTACCCGACTGTTGCTAATTATACAGTCCGCTATTTGGTAAATCCCTACGTCTGCTCTAATATTATTGCGTCGTGACGGAACCAACCTCATGTTGTCGCCCCACGAACACGAAGTTGAAATATTTTTAAATGCAAAATTCATACATATCACAGTGTAACTTATTATTAAAACAATGCAACATATTTAACCCTAAACTCAAATAAACAATCTGTTAGACCTACACTTATTATCGGATTAACGCAAAAAAAACATTTACCACAAGTAAATTACTATGGCAAAACTAAAATGTTAATAATGTTCATCATGGTGACTGCTTGGCCACTTCCATGAGAGAATTCGTTTCTTTATGCTAAACATAATTTATTAAAGCTCTCCCTAATCAATTCCATGTTAATGACAGCAGGCCGTGTCGTATCTCGACAGTATATGTCTCGTCTAGCATCCAGCATGGCACGCCTAAATGTTTATAGTCTTTATTAGTGGAGGGCTCAGGCCATTAGACCTTCTCTTCCGCCTAAACACGTTAAATATTTATATTATTTCAGATACTATGAAGTAGATAGAGGGCGGAAAGAACTTTAGTTTTAACTATGGGAGAGCAAACTAGGGATCACTCCGGCATACGCCTTATGTGATTGAGTAAACCCAAAAAACCTCAATCAAGATGGCGGCTGAAAGACGAGAAAATCTAAAAATACATACATTAATCGGAAGAAAAGGAATAACAAAAATTGCAACGCGTATTCCTTGGATTCTTACATTCTAGATGAATTCATAATGTGTGACATTCTGGGATGACACAGTATTTTGTAGGAAATGTGTTTTAAGAGATGTTAAATGAATTATTTTGTAATGCAATTGTTTAAATTTTAAACAAATATTTTTAAAACTCAATTTGAGAGTAGTCTTTATATAATTTTCTTTTCATTCACTTTCTACCTGAATGCTATGTAATTAATTGTTCTTGCCAGCTCTTTACCAAATTTTCTCATAAATGTTTACGCTACTACAATGAAATGATCAAATAAAGAATGTCATTTTTACCTATTATTTACAGAAAAATCCTGGGAGATTAAATACCAATTAATGAGATCACAAAATTCAATTTCAAGGACTTTCACGTACTTAGCAATTCATTTTTGTGCATTCTCACTGTCGAAGACAGACTAAAAGACAGCATGCAGTGAAAGACATCTACCGAATACACTATTAACTACTGAAACTGCAGAATGTCTTAGTATTTATCGAACAAGTTATTGCCCTATTCCCTTGAGACTGGACTATCGTTTGTAGTTTTTCTTCACCCTCTTCCCAGCTGCTGTGCGTCGGCGCCTAAAAGACTTACCAGAACTTTTCGCGGTACCATCTTCTCTGAGAAAATTCCAAGTGAAAGAAATATCGCATAGATGTACCTCATCCCTTTACTATTTACGTATTTTCCTATGATATTCCTAGACTTGTATCATTGTTCTGAGTGTAAGAATTCGGTCCCCCAATTACACTCACATATTGAACACACGTTTGCGCGGCATGCCAAGAGATGATGGAAGGATTATAGCATACGAGGAATAAACACGAGGAATCGGAATGCCCACCACGCCTCAAACACAGAGAAAAAAATATTCACTTTTTACAAGGTTTTTGAAATCTCAGTCTTAGTGTCTACATCCCTGCAAGGTAAAAATATACAGATGTCATTAATATCGCGTAGAAAAGGCAAAAAAGCAGTGTGTAGGCAGAGCTTTCATTTATACTCAAGGGATTTATGAGAAAAGGTTTCTGTGGTGATTATGGCCGCACGACGGGAATTAACAGGCTTCGAACGCGGAGTCGTAATTGGTGATAGGCGTATGAGATATTCCATTACGAAATTCATTAGAAAATTCAATATTTCCAGATCAACAGTGTCAAGAGTGTGCCAAAAAACCTAATAGAAGGCATAACCTCTAACCACGGATAACGCAGTTGCCGACGGCCTTCACTTATGGCGGAGAGCAGCCGAGGTTTGCGTAGAGCTGTCGTGCTAACAGAAAGAAACACTGCGTAAAATAACAGCTAGAATCAATGTGAGACATATCACGAACGTATCTGTTAGGACATTGCGGCGCCAATTGACTTAAATGGGCTTCGGCAACAGAAGACCGACTCGAGTGCCTTTGCTAGCAGCGCTACATCGCCCGCAGCGCCTCTCCTAGGCTCGTGACCATATCGACTGGTCTCTTGACGACTGGAAAACCACGACTTGGACAAAAGAGTAATTAGGTAGGAGCCGAATTCAATAGGTAGGAGCTAATGGTAGGGTTCAATTGCGTCGCAGACCCTACCAAGCTATGGACAACAATCAAGTTGGCAACAGAGCACTGTGCAAGCTGATAATTGTTTTTACATGGTACTCCGTCGGGCAAAAAGAGATCCGACACGATATTACGAGATATTTCATGACTGTCACCTCACTGGATATAAACATAATATTTTTGCGAACTTTCCTTTAATATTTATTATTGTTTTTAAGTCAAAAAACACCTATAGTAGTATATAAATCAGGCTTGCTGGCTCAGATTTTGAAGACCACTCATTTTTTTATATATATGTCATTTGATGTAAATGCAATAGTGGCAATCGTTGGAAATGTGCACATTAACGGTGTGAGAGATATTTTAAAAAAAGTGTGCATTTTTTTAAAAATAACAAAGAATACAGCAAAATTAAATTTAGGTCATCTTAAAAAATGCAATTAGCACTAGTCTTACGAAACGTTTGAAGAAGCTAGCGATGCTACAGAATGTCTCAGATATTTCCGCATTATTTTTACATTTCCTGTGGTCTCGGCTAGCTATTTGAACTTGTCACATACTCTTTTGTCAGCGGCCGTCTATCGCCACCCAAAGTACATATTTTTGAAATTTTCTTAATTAGGATTTCCAAATAGTAGAACGGCAATATTATTTTAAGAATAGAGAATATTTAAAGAACAGAAAAACCTCGTCCAAGGAGACAATTTTCTTTGGAAAATGTTGTGCTGTTTGAAGAAAAATGCGATTAAGTGCCGCTGTAAATTTGAAATTTGAAGCACTTTTTCATAGAAATTCGAATGCAGTTTCGAAAACCTGCATTTGAAGCAAATTAGCAAATGAAGCAAATTAACTCACAAAAGCAATAGTATTTACAAATTGCTGGAAATGTGCATATTAACGGCGTAAGAGATATTTTTTTTTAAAAACTGCAATTTTTGAAGAAACACAAAAATACCCCACAATGGACTTCACGTTATATGAAAGTGTGCAATTAATACTGTCCGTTCGAAAAGCTTGAAAAAAATTGGAACCATTTTTTTGAGAAAATGGCGTTTGAGCGTTTCTGAATATGCAAAATTCTGAGTTCGTTTTCAGAGAAAATTATTGAGTTATCAAGAAATTCTGTAGACATTAATTAAAGAATATGTACTTGTAAATGTAGTAATGTGAACAAATTACCGCTAATGTAAATATTAATTCCACGAGACACTAGTCTAAAAAATAACATTTTCGTAATTTTTGCAAAAATAAAAAAAGAATAATATTGGTTTTATGTCATACCATAGAATAAATTTCGCACTATTCCTACTAGATGTTTAAAGAAAAAAATTGAAGCAGTTTTTGAGAAAATCTTGTTTTCTTAATTGCATATATTACAGGCAATATTGAGCGAAAACATCTAAAATTTTCAAAAAACATGTACATGACCTTAATGAAAGAACTTCCTATGGCAAACAAATTTTATTTGAAGGAAAAATCTCTATCTTCAATTTTGTAATTGTAAGAACCCGCCGAAAAAAATCACTTTGGCAAGTATCGAAAATCCACAGTTATAACTGAAAAACGAACCTATGCCACCTTTATAAGTGTATTTTACTCTGTTGTTACAAGAATTTTAAAAAAATGGAGCCATTGTTTAGTAAATTTTAACTTATCCGAGAAGCTTAGGCTAATGTAAAGTACCTCCAAAATTTTAATAGAGTTTTTTTCAAAAACGCGGCGCCTCGAGTGGAGCCAGATCGGACGGGGAATATCCATTTTAGAAAAAAATGCACGTGAGGTTTAGGAGGTAGCGGTGTTCAGAGACTGACAGATGAACGGACCGACGGACGTTTTGAAAAAAACAAACACCTTTTCTGTATCAGGGGACGCCAAAACCTATATTTCCGTTGAAATCTCGAAATCGATTTTCCGCAGCATTACATAACTTTTCCTATACAATCTACGTATGTTACTTCGTATATATGTAAAGGAAGCTAAACTAGTGGTACTACAGAATGGCATAGACTGTCCCATATTATTTTTCTATTTCCTTTAGTCTCGGCCAACTATTTGGACTTGCCACATATTCTTTTTAGCTGCAATCTATTGCCACCAAAAGTACATTTTTAAAACATTTTCCCCAGTTTTCGATTTCCTTATAGTAGAACAGAAATAATATATTAAGAATATTAAAGAACAATAAAATTTCGTCCTAAACGGCAATTTTCTTTGAAAAAATTGTTGCTGTTTTTAAGAGAATAGTGTTTAAATATTACTGTGAATGAGAAATTTGTTCCTCTTTTTACAGAAAACAATAGAGTTTTCATTTCATGCACTTCTAGTCGCAAGTGCAATAGTGTTTATAAATTGCTGAAAATTACATTTGTGATATTTTTTAAAAAACAACAACAAAAAATACAGCAAAATCAATTCTACGTCATCTTAAACAGTGCATTTAGCACTATCCGTAGGAAAAATTTGAAGAAAAAATTTGGAGCAATTTTCGAGAAAATGGCGTTTGAGAAAATGCGGAATTTTGAGATCATTTCCACAGAAAATTTTTGAGTTTTTGAGAAACATTATCTGAAATTATTTAAAGCACATGTACTCGTAAATACATAAGAACTTATAATATGAAACAATTGCCGCTAGTGGAAATATTAGCTACGTGAGAGACAATTCTAAAATATTACATTTCGGTAATCTTTAAAAAACGAAAAGATCGAGCAATATGGCGTTTATGACATCTTATAATATAGATTGAGAACACTATCTCTTCCAAATGTTGGAAGAAAAATATTGAATAATATATTATTTGAAAAAGTTTTTTTGTTATTTTTTAATATAACACGCATCGCACGAAATATTACGCGAAAGTTACTAATTTAAAAAAATTACGTGACGTTAATGAAAGAAATAGGAAAACATATTTGAAGGAAAAATATCTACATTCAATTTTGTAGTTGTAGCAAGACGCCGGCAAGAAATAAAACTTTTGCAATTATCGAAAATTCAATGTTAACAGTGAAAATCGGATCTGTGCCACCTTTATAAGTGTATTTTATTCTATTAGTACAAGAGTTTAAAGATAAATTTTGGAGCGGTTTTTCAAAAAATTTGACTGAGAGGTCTGATGTAAAGTACCCCTAAATGTTTTTCAAAATCTTAAATCTTCCACTTAAAAGAGATGAACAGGGATTTCTTCAATTTGGAAATAATTATACATATGGTTTATGTGTTAGTGGTGTCCACAGGCGGACAAACGGACAGACAGACGGGCGGACGTTTTAAAAAAAACACTTGTTTTGAATCAGGAGACTCCAAAACGTGTATTTCCGTTAAAATTTAGAAATCGATAATCTTCAGCATTACATAACTTTCTCTATACTACGTAACTACTCCGTATGTATGTATACGGGAAATAAAAAACAAACACAACAAAGTGATTTATTCTCTACCTTTTGTATTATACCTTAAATTACAATAAAAATCCAGGTCTTAAAGACGACTTCCGGGCGTGCAGACAGCGAGGGAGGGAGTGCATTGGGTTCTTAAACCAAAACGGGCCCTCAGTGGGCGGGATGCCAGTAGGGGGCGTCTGTGGCTGCGTCTGTGTTGGAAGTGGTTTGCGATGGCGGGGGCGGGGGCGGAGGAAGTGGCGAAGCGTTGGCAGAGGCGGAAGCGGCGGAGGGGCTCGCAGCGAAGGCGCGGGCGGAGAGGCAGAAACGACCGCGGCGGCGGCGATGGCAGCAGCAGCGCCAGAATGTTGCGCGACCGGGAGGTGGGGGGCGGAGGGAGAGTTGGTGATGGCGATGGACGCGGAAGGACAATGGCGCAGACATCGTCGCGCAGCAGATAGGCTCCTCGCTGTCCCGCTTTGTTTCGGAGAATTTCCCTCATATCTCTCCCTTATTCACCCGCACTGCTCAGACCAACATTGCCCCAAATTCGTCTGGACGTTATCGGAGGCTGCAGAAATCTATTCGAGAGAGTTTGTAACAAAAAGGAAACCAGATAGATTGGAGTTTGTTAGCAGGAGTATGTCACTTTTGAATGGAGCAAATTGTCTCCACTCACCGTTGCACCGTATCTCATGGTTACTCCTGCGAGTTGCCATCAGAGAGTTTTAATTCAAGGTTACGAGGCCTTGAAGGCTAAATGGTGTAGTAGCAAAATATAAAGTATTTATATAAAGTATATTATAATAATTAATATAAAGTATTAAAGTATATAAAGTATTATATAATTATCACATAATAACAACCAACATTTTTTACAAAATCATTTGTTCTAACATAATTTGTTTTCTAGTGAATAGTCTATAAATATTAACTGACCAGCGAATCAGAGCTTTTATCGGTATTTTATTTGCTGTACGTTACTTAAAATTCATCTGGAGTGAGGACACCTGAGCAACGGTTCTTAATTTTTTGGGAAAGAAACGTTCTCAATCTGGAAATGACAAGCAGGTACGTCACTGTGTAACTTGCGATGACAGTTTTTGAGAGAAGTTACTTGACAATTGTGGTCACAAATTTGCCTATTTTAATTCCCATTTTCTCTTTAAGGCAAATAAATGATCCATTAAATAATGCATGAGTACGATTTCATATACTTAATTGAGAGTCAAATTTTAAAAATTGAGTCAAAAATACCTTGATTTCGTAATCCTGTTTTATAAACATTCTTGTCGGTTAAAAGCGTTGTTCATTCGTAAGAGATAATTGTTAATGTACAGAGACTTGTTAATTTATTTCACATTATTTCTAAATAAAATAAATAACTGAATGATTTAATAGCATAACACAAAACGAAAACAAGAAAGAAATTCGCTATTCAAACATAATCCTATCACTTAGCAAATATGTTTATATAAAGGAGAATTCAGTAAGACAATAAACAACTAAGAGTAATAAGTAGCCAAAAATATAAACAAAATACAATTCTTGATTAAGTGAAAGAAGAAAATCTAGCAAACAAGTTTTCGTAATAAGTCACTAATCACTGCCACACATCGCTTCAGCTTTCGCACGTACACCCCTTTCTGTATTTTCAGAGGAAATGAGTGCGGAGACAAGGGGAGTTGCCCCTGTCCGTAGGCTCCCCGGCCGGGCAAGTAGCTCGTGCGGGCAAGGTTTGACGTGCCTGCTGTAGTATCTTTCTATTTTATAAATTAACGTAACCGATATATTTACTACACTAAATCCCCTTTCAATATGTTTTGGTGCAGATGACGTTTCCAATACTACAAGTGAAGGTTTACTTCCCTCCGATGGCTGCAATCGTTTTTATTAAAAAGCGTGATACTAAAACGATTAAATAATATTATCCGGTGGCAAACATGAAGATTTGTTGCACTTTCACAATCCATACAAGTTTGCAGCTAGCGGTCAGTGACTGTAAGGTCAATCTGATGTCTAAACAGCACGATACAACAGGTAAAATTTCGCAATTCGGTACTATAGTGCAGATAAAAGTGAGACTATTTTTGTAGTGATAGTTTGTATTTTTCTAGTGTATTAGTGAGTTCAAGAATACCTCAGATGTAGACCTTGTTATATCTATTATGTGTCCATTGTTGATTTCAATAAATAAATACATAAAAATTGTCTGATAGAAAAAGTACGGAGAGGTATAAGCATTTAAATCACTTCCTTTGAGGTGCCTACCCTACATTCTACGTCCCAGATATTCCCATGAAATATGGAAAGGATGAACTCACTAAGAAAATCAGTAGCAGCAGCAACAAGGACTGGGCCACTAGTCTTTTCCGTCAAAGTCGAGAAACATCTCTTCATTAGTCTTCCTATATCTGTTTTCTCGTTTGGCGTACAATAATTCGCCTGGTATAGCGCTCTCTGTTTGTTTATCCTTTTTAGGTGATTCAGTCAGTTTTTATATAGATTTTAGTTTTTTCTAGTGTACTTCTTACATTTTTGTTTTTAAATTGGTCCATTAATGTACAGTCCATGGCGTGCTCCATAAATTGGATTTCATTTGATTATTTTCCGTGAAAGTTTTTGCTCATGTCTCGTTCTAATGGAGGAAAGGAGAATGATCATCAATAAAATGAATAACAAAATCTGCAAAAGATATTGTCAGCAAAATCTTTCTATTGTAGGATAATTATAGAGAATGGAAATTGGTTGATAATGCGAAATAAAAGGCAAAAGTACCTATAAAATAAGACCACGCAAGAAACGTTTAGAGGGTACGTCGGATTATCACAAAGTCCATGCGGCATATCTTACTGTTTGGGATCGTAAGTGAACTAGGATTCATCAATCTCTCAAACAATTCTCGAGTGTATCAGAGAAAAAATTCATTTGACCTTGGTCACATGAAGGTCGTTGTTTTATGTGATATCACATCATGTATGCTTCATTGTGCATTGAACTGTAGACAGTTCTGAAATAAATATTATTAAACCGAAACCCTTGACTGTAGTGTGAGCATTCATCAGATCAGAGGATGATGGCCTGCCTTCCGCTGACGCACCCTATGCACAGTGGTATCGTACCAGATGGAGATTACAAAGCGAAACAGAACTCTATTCACAACAATATGAGCTCGTCTATTTTCCGTAAAATGTATGGGCTGTCGCATTGTCCTGCTCAAATTGCCCTACTCCATCGGGTTGCACAATGAACATGAATGGGCGCAGGTGATCAGACAGGATGCTTACCTGTGTGAGTGTCACCTGTCAGAGTCGTATTTAGACGTATCATCCCATATACCTCCAATTACACACGCTCCATACAATCACAGATCCTCCACCAGCTTGAACAGCCCCCTGTTGATATGCAGGGTTCATCGATTGAAGAATTTATCGCCATACTTTTACACGACCATCCTCTCGAAACAATGTGAAACGAGACTTGTCAGACCAGGCAGCACGGTTTTCTAGTCATCAACAGTTCAATGTCGGTGTTGAGGGGCCTAGGCGAGGCGTAAAGAATTGTGTCGTGGAGTCACCAAAGGTACACGAGTGGGACGTAGGCTTCGAAACCCCATACATCGATAAGATCTCGTTGAATGGTTCGCACGCTGACACTTGTTGATAACACGCATTGAAATCTGCAGCAATTTGCTGAAGGGTTTCACTTCTTGCACGTGTAATGATTCTACTCCGTCGGTCCCGTTCTTGCACGATATTTTTGCGGCCACAGCGATGCCGGAGGTTTGATGTTTTACCGGATTCTCTATATTCACGTTACACTAATGAAAGAGTCGTACGGGAAAATCCAAATTTCATCGCGGCTCGGAGATGCTATGCCCCATCTCTCTTTACGCCGACCACGTACATCACGTTTGAACGTAATTGGTCAAGCGTAACACCATATCAAACTAACTTAAATCGCGATATCCTGCGATTGTAGCAGCAGTAATTGATCTAACAACTGTGCCAGACGCTGTCATATAACGTCGTCGCCTACCGGAACGCCATTCTGAATGGTTCCAGATCTCTTTATTTCAATACGCATGGCTGTACCATTTTTTTGGCTCTTCAGTACAGAATCAAATAAAACAAGTTGTAATAATACGTTGTAAGTTCAAATATTCTAGTTTCGTTTTACTCTTTCAAATTTTCACACGATAAGATATTTCTGCCAGAGTTCAATATTCGGGATGCAAAATATTTTTTATATAAATTGCAATATTCATTGAGATGTAATATAAATATATGTTTATTTGCACCTTTACTGAAAGGAAAACATCAAATACATTTACTCTGGGTGGGACGAGACGGACTCAATCAACCCCCACACCAACCGAAGAGGATCGTAATGTATCTATATGAAGGCGGTTCGACACATTCGGCTTTCGCCGAGCAGCGAGCTACTGCTCGCCCAATCCCGACCAATTAATGTGATTAATATTGTTCGCTTCCTTCAATGTGTCCAAAAATACCGATATGCAATAGGTAGGGCCTCACTTGGCAAATAAAGGAACTCATCCACACTACTCGGGATTCGGCGAGCGGTTGCTCGCTACTCGCCGAATAAGGAATGTGTGGAGCCGCCTCGAGAGGGGTGACCAAGGTACCTCCAAAGATCCTCCTCAACGTCCGCCTTGAGTTTATCACCAAAACATTGAAAAATAGCAAGTAGAGTACTAATTTATTCCCAGTCCTGTTACTACATCCATTTTTCGCATTCCAGCCTGTCAAGTACAGAACAGTTTTGTTTCAATAATTTGCATTCACTTACTATAAATAATGAAGCAATGTATTTCCTCTAACCCAAGATATCGCGATTTTAAGTGTACTGATAATTCAATTACATGCACTGGCAAAGTCCGTGCATTCATCAATGGAAGATAATAGATCAGAAATCTTCGATGAAAGCAGGGGAGGACTACATGCATTCATTATAAATCTAGCTCCATTTTACGTTCAAAAACGCAGTTCACTAATTAAAACCCACTTGAAGGTGAAAGATTTTCGAAGGGCAGAAAGTCCTCAGTCACGCTTATAGGATTCAAAGAATACAAGCATGCCCACCTTAATTAAATCCCATTTGTGCGAAAAATCTGTCCTTCACCCTAATTCTATATTTTATCTCACCCCCAGGCAAGGTTTCTAAATATTACGAATCTCGGACATTTACTAGATGAGATCGAAGCCTAGCGGAGATGGAGTTAAGTTTCAGACGTGATAACACAAATGACGAGTATCACCTGCTGAAAAGGTTCTCTAAACGCGCGCCAAGACTTCAAAAGAAATCTGGCTCCAAAGCCGGATTCGCAACACACCTACAATGTTCTTCTCCAGCGGGATAGTGGAACTCAAAATAAAATAAATGCACCATAAAGCAGCAGTCCGCCACGTAAGAGCGCCTTGAGTGGTGCGACAGCTGCGCGCCGCGGAGCGCCGAGCCGCCTCGCGGCCGCAACCTCCCCGAATGCCCGGTAAACAGCGCGCGCGGGCTGTTCGGGCGCCGTTATGTGGCGCGCGGAGCGCAGACGGCGCCGCAAACAGGGCGCAAAAAGAGGGGGTGGCGCGGAGCGGGCAGCAGGCGGCGCGCCGGCTACAGCAAAGCGCGAAGGCTTCATTTCCCGGCCCGAAGAGGCGCGTAAACGCAGCCAGCTGGAGTGGGGAGATGGAGAAAGGGGGCGGGGGGTAGAACGAGGAAAACAAGTGAGAGGAGAAATGATGGAGGGCGGTGATGCAGGTTGTATGGCGTGTTCTGAGTATGGAGAAAATGAGGAATGTCGTGAAATGTAGGTGAGGAAAAAGACGGTATGACGCGTGACGCGTTGAGAACATAAGTGATCTTGTTTGAGGAAAAGTGGGTGAAACACAAAAATTAAGAATTGTGCAGAAAGACGAACATAAAATTCACAGAATGAATTAGTGGAATGGGACACAAGGACCAACAAGAACCAATGAATGGCTCAGGAAGTAAATATCTGAGCTTAAATGTATAGAAACGAATGTGTTGGGCACGAAAAGAGCGTACGGTGGACAAGAAACGCACGCGTTGAAGGAAAGGGGAAAAGGAAGAGAGGCGAGATTGCGAAGTGTGCAAAGGGTGAGATAGGCGCGGGGCGAGACGCGTGCATATTGATTGAGCCCTTTCGGTTCGCGAGGCCGGCCCTCTGTCCGCCCGCCCGCCCAGCGCCGATTGGACTGCGAAAGCGCAATTAACGTGGCGCCGCGCCGCGCGCCCCTCGCTTGTTATCGGCGATGTTATCAATTTGATGACGGCGCTCAACTCGTGGCCGGTCGGCTGGAGCGGCCGCCTCGCCCCATCCCAGGTGACGATGGCTCTTTGAAGGACCGCGGTGCAGAAGTTGGCAGCAGTGCGCTCGTGATGATGCAGCGTTCCGCCTATCTCTATCGTGATTTGAATGACTGCGATCGGTCGGACGGCGAACTATATAACTCGGTCAAGGAAGTTCTGACGCGAGCGGTACTTGCTGGTTTACACTTCACAGTTTAAGCAATACGGATGCATGCAATGGAAACGTGACAGCCTGGGTGGAAACTTGAATAAACGCTTATTTAGATTCAGCGATAAAGTCAAGCCTTTTCTCTTTAAATGAAGAAAAAAAGGCGTACATAAAGAATGGACGTACATTAATGAACATTAGTATAAACATATTTTCACTTCAATCTTGAACACAATAAAAAACATGTTATATCACATGAAGTTTTATCTCTTCTATTCATATATAATTTTAATGTATTAATTTCGGAAGGTAGAGATCGGTAATGGTGAATTATATTTTCACAATCACATTAATCATTTGAATAATACGGTAAATTAAGTAATGCAACTGGAAACAAAAAATACATGAATCATGTTTGCACATTAAATTAATAGCATAACACGAGAGACAAGTAAAGGTACTTTAGATAAAGATTAATCGATTTATATAGGTATATGTGTGTATCATGTATGTGCATATAAAAGGAAGGTGGTGTGCAGAAATAGTTTAACATAGGATCTCTTAAGGGAGAGTAGTGACAAGACAGTTGTGTAATGTTCGGTATGGCCAAAAAATAACAAGCAAGACGAAGATAAGAATATACAAATCTCTGGTTAAACGCATATCTACATATGGTTCAGAAGTTTGGATTTTCAGTAAGAGCGAAGAGCAAAAATTAAAATCAATGAAAATGAACTTTTGGAGACGCTGTTGTGGTCTTACATTACTGGATAGAGTAATCAAAGTTGAAATAAAAAATCTAATGGGTATTGATATTGATATAATCGTTGTAATTGATGCTAAAATATTGAAATAATATGGTCATATCCAAAGGATGACGGAACGTCAATGAGCTAAGAACATTTTAAAATGGCTATCTCAATGAAACAGGAAGCGTGGCAGACCAAGAAAAAACTGGGAAAATGAGATAGAAAAGGTTATGAAGGAACGATATCTTGAAGTGGAAGATTGGGGATATCGAAGGACGGGGCGACTGCCATGCAAAAAATGGCGTCAGCCTTACATAACCTCGCTACTACTACTATGTAACTCATAAATATTTGTGAAAAAGTATGATTTAAGTTAAAATGGATAAGAAATAAACTAAAAAGAAGCTTCTCAACCAAAGTTATATGACTGAAGACAAATTAAGTATTATATAAAGGTTATCTTCAAAGGTTGGTAACATAAAAACATTAAAAGGTCTACAAGAATACGAATAAAATATGTGTTGGCCAGTACGTTAAGAGGAACATTGAATAACCTCCTCCCTCTTTAATGCGTCGTAATGTATAATCATTGACAAGAAACGCATGTTCACATGAGATGTCGTAGCAATTCGTTCATAAAGTACCGCTCCGTAGTACAGGTTGCATTAAAGATTAACAGCATGACGACTGCAACGTAGCGAGGCAGTTCGTCACGTCGTGCATTGTTAATCGCAGAACACCAGGGAGTGGCGTGTGCCTGGGCCATGGTTTCCCTATCGTCGTTTAATTGTATGCAGTTGTGGACATAGTCGTTGAGAACAAGGGCACCACAGGCGGTGGGTCATTTTGAGAGGAGCCGTGTACCAAAGGCAGAGCACATCAAGGTCCTTTTTGTTGAACGTCTGCTCTTGTCAAGCTATCCAGACTGACAATGTTCCCCTTCTGAATTTTCAATTCTGAAGCGACAAGCATTTCTATTTTAGTATAAAATGTGGTTTACGTTATTCCGGATTAAACCAAATCATTGAAAGAGTTGAAACAGTTTGTTCAAAAAATCGGAGTTAGTAGTATATAGGTAATTAACTCTCAAATACATACAGTGGCAATTGTTTTATCAAATATCTTTTGTTTCAAATCAAACAATTAAAACTGTTTCTACTGAATAAGAAATTTTAAAAAAATTAGTTGTTTTTTTGAACGCCAATAAGATCAAACCGCGTAAAAGTTCTCTCAAGCACGTTCAATAAATCCTCTAATATTGAAACCTATAAAAGATAATATTTTAAAGACATTCCTTTAAAGACACCTTTAAAGACAAAGAATACGAAAAATGGGGACTTAAAATCAACCTTAGAAAGACAGAATATGTATGCATAGGAGGAGATGCCTCTAATATTAATATCGCTGATGACGAAATAGCTAACGTTTCGAAATTTAAATATCTTGGGACTGTAATTACTGACGATGGGAAAATTGATGAAGATATAACTACTAGACTTGCAATGGGGAGGAATGCAATCAAAGCTCTGCATGGCCTTATATGGAATAGTGTTTTAAGGCAAGACACAAAGCGACACATATTCCACAGTATCGTGGAAAGAATTATATTATATGGAGCAGAAATGAGGCCTTTAACGAAACGTCGTAGAGACAGAATACGGTCGGTAGAGCTCGACTTTATGAGAAGATCTTTGCAGATAACAAGACTAGATAAAATAGGAAACGAAGTGGTGTGGGAAAGAGCTGGGGTTCAAACAACCATAACCAGAAGATTAGAAAATAAAGCTCTTCAATGGTATGGACATGTCCAGAGGATGCAAAATGAGAGATGGCCAAACAAATTGTAAATTGAATACCTGAAAGAAGAAGTAGAAGAGGTAGACCTGGTTTAACCTGGAAGACATATATACATGAAGTAATGGAGGAGAAAGGATTGGAAGAGGGTCAATGGGAGGACCGAAAATTATGGAAATCGAAAACGGCAAACCCTAAGGGGTAGAAACCGTCGAAGAAGAAGAAGAAGAAGAAGAAGAAGAAGAAGAAGAAGAAGAAGACATTCCTTGAACAACAGAAATTCCTTGTTCTGCAGTTAAAATTTATATCACAGACCAATTAGATAAATTGAACGAAAAAGATTTCGGAATTTTGATTTGGTATTTATGTTCGTTGCAACATTTTCGATATTATTCTAAAAGTACTGAAGTGAGGGTGGAGCCTGAGAAGTGCGTTTTGGATCCCTTGATACCGAAAAAGTTGTTTTATTTTAAAAAAACGTCCGTCCATCAGTTTGTCTGGGGTATGTGAACAACACTATCATCTAATAAAGCGTAGGATTTTTTCCAAATTGAATAAACCCCTGTCCATTTGACCAGAATCGAAGCTCTCCGATTTACATGAAGCCTGGGTCAGTTTCAAAATGTTTTTAAAAACGGTTCCAAATTTGTTCTTTAATTTCTTTTACTCTATTCCTACAGAGTAAAATATACTTATAGGTCCGATTTTCACGGTTAACTCTAAATTTTCGAAAATTTTTAAAAGTTCAATTTTTTCGAGGTCTTCCAACAAAAAATAAAAACAGATATTTTTCCTTCAAATTAAGTTTGTTGAAAATAATTTGTTCTTTCATTATGGTGATGTACGTTTTTTTTTGAAAAGTTTAGTATTTTTCGCACAATATTGCGTGCAATTTGTGCAATTTTAAAAAACTGTCAAAAACGGCTCCTATTTTTTTCTTTAAATTTTTAGTGCGGATTGTGCAAAATGCACCTATGCAGTGACATAAACGCCATAATGTTCTATTCATTTATTGTTCAAAAATGCAATTGTTTGTTAGATCTTTCATGTCGTTATTATGCAGATTTCCAGCAATTTGTAACACTATTGTATTTGTGAGTTAGAGTACTTGAAATGAAGTTTTTCGAAAACTCAAAAATTTTCTGTGAAAACCAGTTTCACATTTACAGTAACGCTTAAGTGCCTTATTACTATGGCTATAAATTTTTCAAAGAAAATTGCCATTTAGGACTAATAATTTTAAAATAATATTTCCGCCCTACAATTAGGAAACCAAAAAATTAAAGTGTCAAGAAATGTACTTTGGGCGGGGATAGATGGCAGCAGGCAAGATTATGTAGCAAGTTCGAATAGCTAGGACAGACCAAAGGAAAAAGAGAACTAATAGGGCCTGTGCCATTATGTAGCACTATTAGTTGTATGTGCAGTGCATATATCACCATAACTATCAATCTTACCGAAAATTATGTCCTATACAAAATTAAAGTAGACACAACTCTCTACAAAAATGCTATAAGGTTTTGTAGTAAAATTAAGCGTTTTGAAGTTATAGACTTGAAATATTCGTGATTTTTCGTTCGAAATTTATCATAATATATGTTCAATGCATGGAATTAATTTTATTTTTGTTCAACATTTATCAATAGTATGTATTTGTATAATATGTGCAAAAAACATTAACATTTTACATCTTATCAAATCTCATGTTTTATATTGACTTGTAAATACATTATCTATAGATAGGATAGATAGGATAATAGATAGGATTTTTTTAGAATATACTTAAAACTAAAAAAGGAAAGGATTGAGAAAAGCTAAATTCACTGTCAATAAAATTGTGCGGCTACTTAAATGGTAATGTAAAAGTAAAACAGCGTCATATGTTATGATACGTGTTTGAATAGTTCCTTTGACATTCCTTTGATAAAATCAGCAACTTTCTTCTCATTCTTTCTGCTTGTACTTCTCAAAATTGGGAAGCCAGCAACTGCTTTGCGAAAAACTTTCTTCCCAATTTTTGTGAACGACTTACGACCTAATGATATTTGATTTGGCACATTAATTACGAAGGTTTTGGGGATATTGTCTTAGTTTGAAATATTTCAAATTTCATTCAATGTTTCATTTTACTTTCGATGTAGAACACCTAATCAGTGTGTGTGTTGAATATTGCATTACGTTTCGTTGTTTTTATTTATATTGCTTTTCACTTAATGTAAACGAGTAAGATATATTTCATTTCTAAAATTAATCATGACTATTTACATAAAAACAATCCAGACAATTGAACCCCTTATACAGATGTCACATTAAATGTAGCCTCGATTTTAATTTAGTAATATCTAAAGAAGAAAGAGAAAACGTCGTCTTCGTGACATTGCCCTAATCTACATGAACAGATTGGCAATACCACAAAATGAGGTTAATCCCGAAATTTAAAATGAAGACATCGTCCTTTGGTTCGTGACCAGCCATAAATGAATATAAATAAAGAAATTCAAAATGGCAGGGCATTATTTACGCAAGAGAGTTGCATCATTGAACTGAGGACTTCCTGCCTTGGGCTAAAAAATAACTCGCGGCAAAAGATCTGGGTGGAGATTGAACCGAGGGGATCCGCAGAGCTTCGAAGCCTAAGGAAGCTGAATGGGGCGGAGGCCGCGGATAGAACCCGCTGAGAAAGGGATTGGACCCTTTCTGGAAATGACATATCTGCGGGGCGGCCGAAGAGAAGCCGTGCGTCGCTGCCTCAGAGTGACGAAAGCTCCGTTCCGCCCCAACGATATAGATAAGTCTTGCCTCGCCTACAAGATCGTGAATAGCATACGTAAATTATTACACCATTTTATTTATTTGTGGACTTGGATTATCGAAAATGAAACCAAATGAAATTGAGTTCAACTTCGTAATAACATTTTTTTGAACACAAGTATTCTAAGACCACAAGTTCTCATGATTGTCGTCTCCCTAGACCTTGTGTGGCTTCTTTTAATCTTACTTCCTCACAAGAGTCGTGTAAGAAGCAAGTTGATTGAGCTAGGTGAACTAGGAGGGAGTGTGAAGCCGCGAAAACGCAGTAGGATAAGCATAAAAGCAAAGTGGTTGATAGCGGCGGAGTTCTTTGTAGGCGGTGTTGCATTGTCCATGGCGTCAGAAGGGAATAGCGTTTTGCACTTTGTACGGCCTATGAACTTAAACATAACTGAGCCATGGGAAGGTCTAAAAGAACAACGAAGTATTCGACTCACAGCTTTCTGACTAGTAAATGTTTGACGCTTCCGCCAGATCTTTTAGCAAAAGTGCCCCAATCCCTGTCCCACCCGCAGTCACCTCGACGGCGTAATTAAATAAGGCGAGAGACGAGGGAGGTGTGGGACTCTTGGAATCCAAGGTGCGAGCAGACGATTGGGCGATGAGTCCGCAATTAAACTGCTGACGAGCCGCGACCGGATGGTCAGAGAGAGAGAGAGAGAGAGAGAGAGAGAGAGAGAGAGAGAGATAGCGACCGACGTTGGTGTCTTCCAATTAGGTATTTTCCTGATGTTTAATGCCGAATGAATTTATTGGCGAATGCCTGAAGATGTCTGGAACATGCGAGATCTTTTCCCCCTTCCCATTCTTTCCTCATCCTCACTACCACACATGTCAGGAGACCAGTCGACGGCTTAGAACTAGTCGTGGCTGGGGAGGTACCTGGCTTTTGGAAAATACGTGGAGATACCGGCATGTAGGTCGCCGACGGATCTCGCCATACAGCGCGAGGTGATCACCGCCATCTGGCGTAAAAATTCGCACTAACCTTAAGGGACCACGTCGCTTGACGCGGCCAGAAACACGTAATAATGAAACCCAGGTCGATAGAAGCGGGGTGGCCAAACTTTCCTGCCGGCAGCATCGCGTTCTGACAACGCGCGTGGCAAGCGCCTCTGGGCTGACAGCGCGCGTGGCAGGCCCGGACCGCGCAAGCTCCTCGAACAACGCCTCGCAACCCCACGAAGCTGACTCAAGCAGACGAGCCCGCCGGCCCGGACAACTCCACGCCGCTATCCATCGGCCCCTCCGAGCTAAACGCACCGCTTGATTGTTTCATTGATTGGTGATTCCAGTCGCGTCAACCGCGCTGGTCAAAGGCCCCGAAGGAGTTGTACGTGTATTTCCTCGGAAAGGGGCTGTATTTTCCTCCGCTGGATTTGCCTACAACTAGCGGTTTTTTCCTAAGTCTCTCCCAACTGCGAAGGACCGCACCAGCCGGGACAGTTCTAAGGTCCCGACCATTCTTCCGGCATATGTGGTAGTTTAGTACTACATGTTAGTTAAAAGAGTGTATAAGTAAGGGGTGACGATAGGACACGGAATAGGAAGAAAATATCGCGCGCGGTCCATGGTCCGCTTGTTAGGGTACTGCTCCGGCATACATCAGGTGAATATCGACGAAACCACGGAAAACTACTGATCAGAGTAGGCCTCTAGAATTCTCCTCCAGACAGTGAGTGAATTTGACCTAGCTAATAAGCTAGTGTCAAAAATCCTGCCACCCTCGAGACTCGAAACTAGGACCTTCCGGTAAGAGGGACTACAATGACATCAGTTGTTGCCCTGAGCCATCTAACCCGGCTGTAGTTTGAGACTTTGGAGATTCATGAAAAATAGACTTCGTAGGTGGGGAATTAGTGTTGAATTGATTCGGGACTGGACATTATAAATTGTTTTAAGTTTGAGTACAATGACAGTCAGTCGTGAGTAGGCGCTTCATTCGAGTCGAAGGAAGGGAAAGTCGCGTTCGCGTTTGCAGCGCAGTTTACTATCTGTAAGCATGTGTATGTGTTAGCATGGTAGTTAGTGCAATAGTCAAGGAAGTTTACTTGTTAAGTAATTTTTAAGTATTGCAATTTAACAAATAAACTATTATTTTACTAACATAAACTACACAATAAATGTTAATATTGCCTCCTAACCAAACGTAATATAATAGCTTTTTTCTAGATGTAAGAAGATGGTAAAATGTACCCCCGGGATACTTTCACTCATAAATTGTCATTTTCATTGTCAGTTATAAATTTTCACATTTACTAATTATTATATTGAAAACTATTTTGTAAATTTACTTTGTTCAATAAAAGATGTGGCCTGGCACAAAACATGCTCCGAAACGTCTCCCGGCAACGTGAAGTGACACGTCCCTTGGCTCTGATGGCTAATAAACGCTCTATCAAATCATGGGCTACCGCTGTGATTAGCTGTCCGTTGCTTCGTGCAGACGAACTCAGGGAGCCACAGAAACTATTCAGCCTTCAAACAATTGCGGGATAGCGCCATAGGGATGGCATCAACGAATTCATTCTTGCGTGCCTCCTGGCAACTCGAAGTGAGAAGTCCCTTGCCCTCGATGGTGAATGGACGCTCTCTAAAAGTGATGGGCTGTCGCTGTGCTTAGCTGCGCGCTGATTCGAGCAGAGGAATACAGTGAGCCTCAAAGGCTATTCAGCATTTACAAGAATCGTAGAGATGGCGTCAACTAACTCATTCTTGCGTGCCACCTGGCAAGCCTTTGAGAGAAGTCGATTGTCCCCGATGCGTTGAGTATTTTATTTAATTTTTAATAAAATATTTCTATTAGTTGGTGACGTTAGCATTTAAAGAATTTATGGAATATTTGCAATATTATTTGTCTTGTTACTTTTTCATGTATTTGTTATCATTACCTTTCAATAAATATTCATACTTAAATACTGATCCTTTATTTACTTCCTCTACCATTTCACCCCTACAATGACTTTTTGAAAATTTGTCTTGAAAAACTGATTAAAAAAGTATAGTATTATCGTCTTTGTGATAAGCAAATTCTTTGCTTTCTAAATCACAATTTATTTTACGAAATTGTTAATTCGACCATTATTGTCGACTTCTTAAGTTGTATGTATGTAGGTACTTGGAATGACATCCTGTGAACGGACTCAGGCCAAGCGACGATGTCTCTGCTCCGCGGCCATGGGTTAGGTGGGTGCGTGTGTTTAGCACATAGGCATCCCCTTGCCGTTTTCCGGTTTCCAAAGAAGACAATTTTCTCATCACATGAGCAAGGAAAAAGCACACTATAATCTTGCCTGATTGGGAATCGAACCCGTGGCTACGTAGTGGAGAGCAAGCACGCTGACCAAAAGCTAGCGACAGGGCAAGTTTTCTAAATAACGTACCGTTCCAAAAAAATATTTAATTTACTCTACTTGTAGGAGTCGATCTACCATCCATTTTGTGTATTTGGTGGATTCGACTGCGATGGCACTCATTGCATTGGAAGTAAGCTATGTTATTGAAACATACCATTACTGAAAACACGGAGCCCTTACTAGTTCGTGCTGAGTAGGAATTAACATATTTCTATGGGGCTTTCTGATAAGCACTTCATATTACTAATGATAAATAGTTGATGTTCCCAACTACATCCAATGTTTGCTTTCTTAATTTGAGTAACGTTGCGTATGTCAGTGATCTTGTATATCATATATTATTAGGCTTTTAAATCGAAAATAAAATATTACCAGTATGTCACATCAAAATAAAGCAAATTAAATTAATTTTAAATCAGGAATCTATGCATCCTGTATAATATTTTATCCACGTTGGGTTCGATTAAGTTGATAGTAACGAAACTGAGTTGTTTCGTGCTGACAATTACTGAAACACAAGTGTTCCAATAATTTACAATGTGAATATTTATCTGTCACATTTTGTGGTATGAATAGGATTTAAATGAAAATTATAGTTCATTGGAGATTTTCAAAGTGGATAAAACGTACGATATACGTGTAGTATCTTATTACAATATTCACTCTGTTATTAAATACTTCCTAACAACGCCGTGCGGTCATTACCTTGACTCTCATTGTCCTTTCGTAAAATACTATTCTTAAATTGCATCATATCAATGAAACATTTCTTTAATATTACCGAATTCTCTATACTTTACATAAACATTTTGACCTGAAAGAACTTGACTTACATCTTGTAAAGTCTGGAATGATGGACATGAAATTTGAAGGATTTGTTGAATAAAACACATCTAAAATGTTCGTGTCAAATGAAACCTTCACCACTATTGTAGAGTTGTTGGCACAGGGGCAGGACTTTGTTAAAAACTATATAGTTATATAACTCCAAAAGGGAAATAATTAATACTGGAATTTTGAGGCTGAAGGCCTCAATGAAACGCTCCTTACATTATAATACACGATGAGATCTTCTTTTACATCTCTGATGGTTCGGGGCTTCTTAGTTCTTCCCTAGCTAATCAGAAATGTGCAATATCTGCTACTATATGAGAAATTAAACTCATTACTTGTTATTCTACGCGATTGATTTGCATGGGTTCGGTCTGTTTGGTGGTAAAGTTAAATAAGAATAGTTTGCATTGAGAAGAATGTATAGTACTGTTATGGTGAAATACTTTCAGTTAGTACAATTACGAGTCATAGAACAAAAGACGAAGGATAAGAGCGTGTCTTGAAGAAAAAACATGTTATAGGTTTAAAATGGAAATGGAAGAATAGATGGGGTTGAATATGCGAGAGATCACAAACGGGTACGCTGGTACGTTGTAGAAAGTAGTAGTTGAGAGAGGCAGTTCGAGGGAGATGGAGAAAAAAGATAAGATAACATTTCAAATTTGACAAAGGACAGAGAATCTCCTCCGACTTTTCTCTCTCCACCTTGCATTACGTCTTTTGAACGTGGCGAGCGGGTTAGGAATCAAAGGCAGAATAAGAGAAAATCCAAGGCGACAGAGATTTAAAGGCAGAAAAAGAACATCTGCAGAAAGGAACCTTATTGAATTTCACTCCGCCTATATATGTCGGGTTCTATATAACGGTCAGTTCTTTAGTAAAGGCAATCCTTGCAAAAGAGAACAAGTTAGACTCTCTTGAGAAGAAAAATCTTAGTAATAGTTGAAATATTGGATGTTGAATAAAGATAAAAGTAGTTTTACATTCTTTCTGAAATATACTTACTCCCATGCATTTGAATACTTTGATCATATTAAAGATAACAATGCTATTTTTTCTCTTTTATCTAATAGTGGCTTTGATCTTAAATAATTTATCACCATTGAATCCGCTTTGGTTAATTTATCTCATTATCTAATGTCTTTGTAGAAATCCTCAAAGTATACCAAAAATCAAAAAGAAATGGAATTATTTAATCAACAGAAATGTATGTAAGTGACATAGCTGCTGCTCTTAACTAATAAACTGGTGCAATTTTAGGTACAAAACGGTTGCACATGTGACATTATACCAAGCTACAAATTTTGTAACATTGGTCATACTAGTTTTCGAACATTCTAGAGAAGGAAAGTGTTCAGTATTTGCGTATTTCGGCCACTCTGCTCATGACTAAAATTTCTTTTTTATTATTTTCTTTAAGCATTATTTCCTAAAACGTACATATCAATCAATATGCAGATGTTACAGGTCTGTCATGTAGCGTCCTAAAACCAATCGATTAATATTCGGTATATATTACTTCTGATGACGCCCATTAACCAATAAAAGAAACAGTTAATACCTCAAGGAGAATCGGAGATGAAAGGATACATATTTAATTGAAACTTATTCATTTTATCTTCAATTATTTATCAAACATTAAAATGTATGAATAAGTTTGGCATTTGGAGTCGAATTAATCCGATTTTGGTCAGCTAGGGATGATTCCAATCCTAGGCCCTCTGTTTATTTATTATCCACGCCACGCCAAAGGAAACATAGAACTAGCATTATAACACTCATCACCGTACTTAGCTGATTTTATCTGAGCTTTGTTTGGTCACACAACTATAGAAACTGAGACAATTTTGTATATGATAGATACATCTTCACTACTGTCCCGACCAGGAACCGAACCCAGGGCATCCTCACAGACACCTAGCACGCTCACCGTAAGTCACCCGAGGGGCAGAGCGAGCGAGCGAGAGAGCGAGAGTGAGAAAGTGAGAAGTAGAGACAGCGAGAGAAAGTATATGACTATAGCAAATCACCTTGCAAATTGAAAGCCTCAGTAGAAGTGGCTATCCCTAATTTTTTGTGAAATTGAGTTATTTGCAATAAAACTTGAAATATTATTATTTTTCTGTAATATGTTGTTTAAATTCGGTCTACACTTATATGCAAGTATACTGTGCTTCAAAGTATAAAACTGTACTGAGTTGTATTATGAAAATCGGAGTAAAACCCTCAATACATCAGAACTACCTCAATGTGGTATAGCCCCTTGTTTTATTGATTCTTTCAGTTCTCAACGAGTTCTAATAAAATCACCTACAGCAAAATATTTAGACCAGATCTGAGGGTGATTATCTTCACAAGCGTCTCAGCGGTTATCGTGTAACGTAACCTCATATCGATGCATCACTGACTTTATTATGAAAGATTTTTCATTATTATATTTTAAATTGCTTATTTAAAAATGTAAAAGCACACAATTTTCTATACAATTTACACGTTCATATTCATCATATCCTGGAAACAAACCCTTAGATAAAAACTGTTATTACAGGAGACACAATTACAGTTCGAACAAAGTCGGGATTACAAAATCACGAAGTTATTTTGCACACTAATTATTTTCTCTCTAATAATTTTTTTGTGTCCAAAATCGGATGTAAATTTACTATCCCATAAGGAAATTACTTCTCCGCGTGGTGCATATACCGGCGCGGCCGTTCGGCCCTCAAAGCGTCGCCGGCGAGACCTGCGTCCGAGCGAGCAGGCCGAGGAGCCCCAGCGCCACAAAGAGATTTGTCCGAGTGGAGTGCGGGACGCGGAGCGCTCGCGGAGGGCGGGGGTGCGGGGCAGGGCGGAGCGGGGCGAAGCGGCCGCCTCTGACGGCTGCAAGGGAGCAACGCGCGCACGCCCTGCCCCTCCGCCCCACGCGCGACAGAGCCCGCGCCCGCGCCGCGCGTCTATAAATACGCGCGCGCGGCTCGCGGCCTAACAGCCACTTAGCAGGGGTTACTGGGTCAACCGACGCGCTGCGTCGACGCGAGTCCGGAGCTGCGGGCGACAGGGCGCGCTGTGCAGCACTGAACGCAGTGGACGATTCGCTTGCCGCCGAACTCACTTGACCAAGATCCGTCTCTGGGAGATCGTCATGGCCCAGGAGGCCAAGAAGCTAGAGTGAAGATTACAAATTATTTTAGCTGATTAATACGTAGTGAAATAGTTATTTAAAGGTTCGTGTGCCATTATTATTATTATTATTATTATTATTATTGAGATCATTATTGCTTATTTTGCAAGAGCGCGTGAACTTCCTCCCCAATAAAATCATAGAGGATCAACAGCCACTTTCAATTGAGAACAACAAACATTGAAAAGAAGATATCTCCCAGACGATGACGTGCAATGTATAATCTGATTGAAATATAATCATTGAAGCCAAAATGTGGCTCCAACAGGTCGAGACGTTGCTTGCGGGAAGTTGACATCTCAATAGATGTTCTCCTACTTGCATAACGTGACCTTGGGCACGAAAAGGGGAACGCTTCCCTTCGTTATAATATTTTTTTTTCTTTTACTAATCCATTATATAATATTATAATTCAAGTAATACAATTATAGTTAAAATGATTGCTAATTTGTTATAATGTTTACATAATAAAAAAATAAATCCAAAAATATGGAGAGAGGACCAATGCCTTTCCTTTCCCCTCCTTTCCCAGCAATAGGTCAGGAAAATGCGCTTTCGAAGGATAAAAATGTTCAATACTTACATTACTAAAGATTCTATAATATTTCAGAAATCGCATACAATTTGCAATCTTAAAATGTTAAATCAAAATTTCGAAAGTAATGCATGAGATACTATTGATCTTCTTAGATAAAAAAGTCAATTTTATTGAAAAAATATACTTATTTTTAAAATGCCGAAAATTTTTGAAGGATAGTAGGAATGATAATCTCAGATATTCAGTGATTCATCCCTTAACAAACGACTTTTAATGTAAATAATAGTGACCACTGTCTACTCATTCGTAAGCTTGTTTTAAAACTGCTTTCAGAAGTTTTATTAAATTTTAAACTTTAAATGCTGAGAATAGAATATTATATCTGTTTATTCTGTTCACAATGATTTCTCATATTATGTATAGGTCATCACCTTCCTCCACAATAACTAAAACCTTAAGAACACTATTCAGTTTGAATTTTGTCTTTAAGGTTCTGTCATTTCCATAAAGTGATTTGAGATCTAACTTGAGAAAACAGTTGAGATATTACTACCAGGTCAAGAAAGCACGTCGAAAAAGCAATACACGAATGTAACATGAACAGAAAAGTAAGAAGTGAACAAAAACACAGATTCAATTCAGAATTAAATTTGAAAATTATTGTATTGCTAATCTTTCAGCGAGAGAGGAGAGTTACACTATTAAAATTGCTTACTTGATAATAATATGAGAGCACATTACTACATTAGGGGATGGACAATGTACCATGATAAAGGTAAATTCAAATGGAGTCAAAATGAAAGGAATAACAAACCAATGGTACGAATCGTGTGAGTAAGTGAAAAATATTTATACCAAATTAACATTTAGGAAAAAAATAACGAGAGAAAAAATAATAAGAGAACGGGAAGTAAAGAAAGAAAAATAATAACAAAGAAGGAAAGAACAAATAAAGATTAAAAATAAATGTGGAGGGAACCGTCGCAAAAGAAATTAATAGAAATTTTAAAAAATATACACTAAATAATAGTAAAAAGTAATAGAAGCAGATAAATTACGCACGATGAGAAAAGAGATGACAAATATTTTGTTGACTAATTATTATGTAATGCCATTCCTATTCGCAGATATAGAATTCATATTAGTGTATTAGCTGAAACAAGAGAAGAGTTAAATCTATAACATGTACTACCTAGAAAATATTAGTAGAGCTGAATCGCAGATTAAGCCTAGCTAAATCCTCACGGCAGGTGATCCTTCAGGACATCTTAGGCAAGATGCACTTAGAGGAAAACAATCGTTCAAAGACTTTAAGACATCGTATTATACAACATACTTTTATACACAATACAATCTTCTATCTTGATTGCATCGTGACATAAAGATTAATTCCAGATTCCTTCTTTTTTGTGGGCCACAAAATACACTGCCACGGATGAACCGCCTCCCGTCTCGCTCTCAGCTACCCGGCCGACATGCTGTCAAAACGTCAAACTCAACATCTGCGAGAATAATGTTAGATTTTAATAGCCCCGCGCCACTCAGTAATTTCGAGAACAATTTTTGCTCGTAAAAGCAATATTAGTTCTAACTAAATTGTACATACAATTCATTAGCATTTTAGCAAAAGGTAAAGATTTTGTTACGTTTACAATCCTGAAATTGAAATGAAGTTATTAAGATGTTAAAATAGGTCATGCAACTATACCCACTGAGAGTAGGGTTGAGATGACAAAATATTTTTAAACATATCTTCGTATTTCTATTTTTCTGCACTTCTCATATTCTTGATATGTTTTCGTAACATTTTTAAATGTTCAGCGTTTTTATCTAGGGAGTGAACATTTAATAAGGTTGGGCGCGTTAGCTACTATGGTCATTTTTTCTGTAAATATAGGGCGTAGTATATTTCGGGAAGAGGTGTTCTTCCCCTGCTGAAGGTGAGATTCGGTACGGGTCTACACTTCGGGTTGCGGGGTTTCTCTCACTATGTATCTCCTCCAGCAAGGCACCGCTCCAGCTGGGGCAAGCTGCAAGCTCTCGATTGGTCTTCCAAAGTGGTACTGCAGTGCGTGTGTGCGAGCGTAAATATCATAAGATCCCCGTGGCCCGTTTGTTAAGAAGTTGTTTCGATATTCACTTGGAATTTATCACAGAAACCACGGAATACTACTGGTAAACTGTCGATCAGAGCACTATCCTGCTGAAGTTCTGCTCCAGACAGCGTCGGAATTCGACCTCGGAATTCTGTTAGTGCTGGAAACCCGCCTTCATCAGCTCTTGAATCTTCTGGTCATCGATGCTACAGAGGCAACGGATGTTGCCACCGAGGTATCGCAGCCGGTATTTTTATTTGCTTCCTGTTCGTTATCGTTATTTCATACTTTTGTAATTTACCTTGTATATAACCTTGAATCTTTACTACTTTCTTATTATTACTTTTTCCTTATAATTCTTCTTCCCTTTTCCCCCGTTCACTTCACATTGGTTTCCGCGCGCTGTAGAGCAGAGCGCCAACCTAGCCGCCAGTTCCAGCGCTTTTCTTTTCTTTTTTTATTTAGCAAACAACTTTATTGAGAGCTTGATTTTATTTCGTTCAGCCGTTCGGCTCTTACAAATGTATGAGTTGACGACCACAAAATACATGACACAACACTAACACAAAGACAAGACAAACAGCACAATTTGATATCGATAAGGAAAACTCAATCGAGTACCTCTAAATGATTTAGTGAAATAGTGATTCCGGATGCGTCAATTCCTAAGGTCATTAGTCCGTAAGTGTAGTGCCTGTTTTTCCTCGGGTGGCGGCGATGATCTTTCCCCGTTAATGGTGAGATCCGGCACCGACCTACCATTGTCTAGCAAGGTTTTCTCCAACCAGATATCTCCTCCCACCCCAGCCGCAACACATTCTAAGCTCCCGACCGGACTCCCGTCATGTATGGCAGTGTATGTTAGTTTAAGTGTGTATAAGTAAGGGGTGATGATAGGACAAGGCAGAGGAAGGAAATATCGCTTGCGGTCCGAGGCCCGTTTGTTAGGTTTCTGCTCTGGCATTCGCAGAAAGAATTGTTGTGTTAATCGGAGAAACTACGGAAAACTACTGATTCGAGAAGCCTTCAAAATCCTCCCCAGACAGGGACTGAATTCGACCTAGCTACCCACCCAGAGCCGAAAATGCTGCCACCGCCGGGACTCGAACCTACGACCTCCCGGTCAGCGGGACTTCAGAGACCTCAGTTGATGCCCTGAGCCACCTCCCCCGGTGTGGGACTGGGTTGTTTCCTGTGTGCCGGGGTCTGGGCGCCTGGGATGCCGCTGCTGTTGCAGAGCCGCGCCGCCGCCGCCGGGCGCGCGCAACGCTCCGCTGCGGCCGGCGAGGGGCCCGCGAGGTCGTGGGCCGCCGGGTCAACTGGCGGCGGCGCGGCGGTCAGCTGCCTCCATGCCACGCACACATGCGCACATGTTTTCATTTTTTTCGACTTACAGGGTTTTCCTCGGACCATTGGGCCAGGGCTGGCCAAAGCCACTCGCGTCAGATCAACTAACGATCTTAATAGCCTTCTAGATAAATCGAGGAACTCACAGTATGAAATGGGAATGAACTTGAAAATTACGTAGGAGGGTATATAAGTACTAAAATGTTTTTTCTAACTTATGTATGCTATTTGGCATGATTAACTACACTGCACAAATCTTGCTTAAAAAATTGATTGTGTGTGCGTGTGTGTGAAGGAGGTAGGAAAGGTTGAATGGTGAAGGGGAAATACCTTTTACAAGATATTTTTATTACAACACATTATTTTATTTTTGTTTTATTATAAGGATTTCTTAATGAGTATTTTTGAAAATATATTTCATAAGCTTTAAAGGAAAACACAAGTTGAGCGTTAATTCGTTTGTTCAAAACAATTGTTTTTTAAGGTCTTATGAAAATGCGCAGCACAAATGTATCACTTGATATTTCGATGTTTTTAGTATATGTAATTATCGTTTGAATATCACACCTTAAAAATTGGAATCTCCTGTTAGAACTTGTTTTATATTTACGATAGCTTATTGTAGGTCACTATCGTTTCTGTTCACGAACATAAAACCTGCTGACAGAAAAGGAGCCGAAACATGTGATTATATTTACTATTCCAAATCATTTGTTTCCGAATACTTTATCTACAAAGAATTTAAGAAACAGATTTCGAAAACGCAGTGATTCGATTTTGAAGAACGTTATTTCGAAATAATTATGATGTCTCGGTACTAGCCTGCAAAACATGCTGCTGAGACTTTATGAATTACTGAATCAATTCAAAATGCTGACTCAAATTATACAAGTGTACTTAAAATACACAAAAACATATATAACTATGTTTATTACTTAACTCAATCTTTTTCACAGAATATCCGTCAGTATAATACGATTTATATTCCTTAAAAAAGGGATATTCACAAACGAAGACCGTTCGGTGATTTTTTTCTATTATATATAGTGTCACACCCAAGAAGAGGATGTTCATGGGTATTCAGAGCCTCTCCATAAAAGGATTGAAATTTTCAAACACTTTTTACATTTGTTTCTTTAATGGGTGAAGTCATTTACGATTTCCATTGAATATATTACAATTTAATACAAATTAAGGAATAGAAATAAAGTTTAAATTCATCCTAAATTAAAAAATATAAGAAACATTGTGTATGTGCTACACCTATTGATTCCGTAGAATACTCGTCGTTACTATTGACTGCAGATCATACAGTCGAAGTCAATTACATTTTATCTCAAAATCTCAAAAGTCGTTACAGTGATTAGTTAAACGTTGCTCCACGAAACATTCCTGTTCCTCTAACGTCAGACCGAAGTATCTAATAAATATTGCTTAACATTTGCCCATTAGAAGAATGCCCATAAGCATGATAGTGGAGATGGGCCCAATTAAGTATTTAAATTGAACGCGGAAATACCATGAGACAATTTCTCGTTGTCTTCTCAATAGAGGACTCGACTTGAATAGCTGTCATGTCGTTCTAAATAATCTGGTACGAGCAAAAACTGTTGTTGTTGTAAGCCAACACCCACCCTTGCAATGTTAGCCATTTGGTGACGCGCCGACCAGTATAGACGCACAGACTTTCCCCTCAGCGGTACGAGTAAAAACTGCCAGCTTTAACCAGTCTCTGAACGTGGCCCATCAGTCTTCACTGAGTTTCCAGATCGTCATTACAAACTTTAATTTGTACTTGTCCCATTTCTTTCTGAGTGACTCCCATCTATTGAGTGCAGGTGATAGCGAAAACATTTTGATCTCACTGGATTATCGTGTGCAGAAAGTGGCAGCTCCCTGTCCAACAGATTCGGACTAGAAAACGCCGCGAGTTTCTTCCGGCGTGTGAAACAAGTTGACAGTCCGCTTCCGAAGCAAGTGAGCTGCAGACTGCTCCATTGATTTATTATTATTCCGGATCGACCCGCAGCCTCTTGTCCTTGGGAGGGGAGAGGCTGGGCGGGTGGCGTTGGGGTCTGGCGCCTGGGTCGAGGGTCGCACTGGCAGATCGATTGGCGGCGGCGGGCACGGGGTCGCAACCCGACGACGCGCGCCAATCACGTGATTGACAGCCCCGCGCGCGCCAGCCACCCGTCTGCCAAACGCCCCGCCGCGGCGCGGGCTCCCAACAGATCTGCAAACTGCGGATGCTGCCTCTACTGCTCGAGGTTTTGCGATATATTTGTTCGGCAACGCGTGTTGTCATTGTCCGAAAATGGGAATTGTGAAAAGAATATTTTCTCTTGTTTTTAACGTCACATGCGTATATATAGACCTTAAAACCCTTTGTATTGTATTTCAATGTAATGTTTCATGCTCTTTTTATTGTTAATCAATTTTTACCAATCTGTTGTTCAACATTAAATTTTCAAATCCGTTGTTATATCTTTTTTACAACCAAGGTAATATTTATACCTTTTTTGTTATACCAAGGTAATATTTATACCTTGTTTTATACAACCAAGTAAACATTTCCGTTCACATAAATGTTGTCTTTCAATATTTCATATGAAAAAGAACACTCAAATGACTATTATACACGCAACGTGTATATACTATTTTTTCTTGAAATGAAGATTCAACTCACGGTTCATCTGAGTTGAATTAGATGAGATGAAAATATACATTATTTCTTAACACTAGCATAGGTAGCATATATGTATTTTCCTTTAGTCCAGTCCTCTTCCTTTCCGAGTCTTCTTCCTTTAATCTTCATAAATCACACAGAGTGGTTTTATTTGAAGGGTGCACAAATTGTGGATCATTAAATGTCAATAACACCCAAAAGGTAATTAGTATTTCTTATTATATTTCTATAATTTGAAATATGTCAATCCGTTCTCGTCATATCTTCCTGATTTTTATGATATTTAACGAGAACTGTCAGTTTTTATCCTATATCTGCTCCTGTTGCTTTGCATTTTGCATTATTGGTGGCATTTCATCAACTAGAGAACGTGATGTATCTTTCGTCAAAGCTGGAAAACAGTTTCTCTTTGGAATGACTCCCTTTTTTTCAGCCGCACCAATGCAGTCCCTAGTTCATTTTTGTTGTCAATGCGATCCATCACTCATCGTGTGCTGTGACCTGATTTAACAGCAGGGCATCGAAACGGATATTTTCATTTCAGCTTCTCTAAAATATTAAATGTCAGCTTCCACACAAATCCACACATAGCGCCGAAGAATGAATCAAAACGAAATAGAAATATGTGTTTTAAACGTGTTTAACAATTCGTTCTTAGTATGTTGTGTAACGAGTGACAAAACAGGTGGATGAATGGATACAAAATTTCTGTAAAAACACTATTTTTGACAAGGGGACAATCAACAAAATAGTTGTGCTACAAAATGGCCCAGAGTTTCCCATATTACTTTTCTATTTCTGTTAGTCTCGGCTAGCTATTCGGATTGCCACAAAATCTTGCCTGTTGCTTTCTATCGCCGCCCAAAATACATTTTTTGAAATTTTCTTAATTTTTCTGTTCCCAAATATCAGAGCGAAAATATTATTTTAATAATATTAAAGCATAGTAAAACATTCTCCTAAATGGCAACTTTCTTTGAAAATTTGGAGACGCTTTTAAGAAAATGGCGCTTTAGCTCTACAGTAAATTGGAAATTCGAAGCTCTTTTTTACTCTTAGTTTAAAACACATTAAGTCACAAATAAAATAGCGTGTACGAATTGCTGGAAATGTGCATTTTAACGGTGGGAGAGATATTTAAATATATATATATATATATATATATACTATATTATATATATATTTGTGGTAATTAAAAAAGATACCCCGAAATGAACTTTACGTCATATTAAATAGCACAATTTTCATTATCCTTTCAAAAAGTTTAAAGAATAATTTGGAGCCGTTTTGGAGAAAATGGGGTAGAAGCGTTTTTGATATTGCGCGGTTTTAAGCTAGTTTTGACAGAATACGGTTGAGTTGTCGAGAAACTATATGTGACATTATTGAAAGCGCATGTACTCATAAATATAATATGAACAAATTGCCTATAATGTAAATATTAACAACGTGAGAAACAAGTCAAAAAATTAAATTATTGTAATTTCTGAAAAAGCAAAAGAATAGAGAGATATGGCGTTTATGTCACTTCATGGAGTGAATTGTGCACAATCCCTATCAAAACTTTAAAGAAAAAATTTGGAGCGGTTTTTCAGAAAATTTTGTAATTTTTTAACTTGCACAAATTGCAGTCAATATTGCGCAAAAACTACAAAACGTTTCAAAAAATGTACGTCTCAAAAAACATTTAAAAAAATGAAAGAACAAATTACTTTCAACAAACTTAATTTGAAGGGAAAATCGCTATCTTTAATTTTTTGATATAGAAAGAGGCCGAAAAAATTCAAACTTTTGAAATTTTTGAATATTCAGAAATAACCGTGAAAGTTGTACCTACGCCACATTTAGCAATGCATTTTACTATTCTTATAAGAAATTAAAATAAAAAACTTGGAGCTATTTTTGAGAACATTTTGAAAATGTCCCACGGGCTTGATGCAAAGTTCCTCCAAAAACTAATGAATGATTTCCATAATCGCAGAGCTTCGACCCAGGCGAAATGGAGGGGGACTTCTTCAATTTGGAAAAAATCCTTCCAATGGTTTAGGCGCTAGTGTTGTTCATATACACCAGACAGACGGATGTTTTGAAAAGAACAACTTTTTTGGTATCGGAGGACCCCGCATTTCTGTTGAAATCTCAAAATCGATTTTCCGCAGCATTACACATTTTTTCTTATATTACGTGTATTACTCCGTATACACGTACGTATATGAGAAAGTAAAAAGTTCGAAATGTAAATTCGTTAATGTCAAAATGCTGAAAAACAATACCACATTGACAACACTTTCTTCACAGAATAAATCACAATAAATTATTTATAATTTACTATATACTATTATTTATAATTTATTATAATTTATTTATTTATACGCAATAAAATTATTCGTAAAAAACGATAAAATGTCATCATAAATTAGGTTTTATTTCCTATAACTGTCATTACATTCACAAAGCGCCAGTGTTATAAATTGTTAGTATCTATGATTTATAATTTTAAATTATATTATAAATGTATAACTATTTCTGATAAATTAATAATTAACTTGGACCGCGTTCCTAAAATTTTAAAAATCAAGCACTGCTCCTACCAGTATCTACGTACGTTTTCCTTTTTAGTCTTAAGAGTACATCAGGTGTTTTTCTAAGTAAATATACTAGCACTGAATTTACCCAGTAATTCGTGACTTTGTAAAACGGTTAGCTTATTATCCGCAATTTGAATTCAGGGAAAGAACTTAGATCCGAAGAAGGTAATTTAAGAATTTAAAGTTTAGTTCAACTGATATTCCCTACATTCAAATTCAATTCCCGGAAACCCGAATGGCAGTCGGCGGCGCGGGGCGGCGCGGAGCGGCGCGGAGCGGCGCGGCAGGCGCGGGGACGCGCTTCGTCTGTCAGTTGCAAATCGCAGCTAACAATGAAATAGGGCTCCAAGGAGTGCGCATCGCGGGAACTGGCGCGCGGCAATCTCTCGTTTCAAGGGACACAAGGTCGCTTTGAGACATCGGGAGCGGGGGGGGAGGGGGGAAGAGGCAGAAGCAGCGGGCGCAGCCTAGGGAGCGAGAACAGCTGGGGCGTTGGAGCCCCAAGGGAAGACGACAATGGCGAGCCAGCGAAAGCAGGAAGCAGCAGCAGGTCGGGGCAAATGGAGACGGCGATGAGCAAGGTGGTGGTGGCGGAATGGCTGTGCGGACAGGCCAGAAAGTAGTGGTACTACAGACACATTTGAAGAAAAAGAAGAAAAAGAAGAAGAAGAATTTAATTGGGTTTAAAGCTTGATATAAATCGAAATTACATGAAATGATATTTACTCTATTTAAAATTGTTATTTGTCATTCGAAATGATAGTAAAACGTGTTTAAACACGCCGTGCGTGATACACGGTTTTTCATTCTTGTTTTCCGTGTGCGAAAAAGTTATTTTTTCGCAGTGTGCGACACATCGCGGAGCGTATGCGAAATTTCTGTAACGATTCGCAATTGGCTTTAGTCTTGACGACGTCTTTGTTATTCAAAAACAATAGTGATACGACACTGTCTGAAATCCTACTACTACTAGTAAGGTATTTCTAGTTATTTGATATTTAATTTATTTTCCTTTACTTGACGCACTTCATTACGCTCACTGCGTGCTAAAAACTAGTATTCGTAACACAGGCGCGAGACATTCCAGCACTCTTCTCTCATGTGCTTGTGCGTGAATCACCTGCTTTCCACTCTTGTTACGTAAACTACTTTATCAATACAATCATGATCAGATTATTAACCCTTAAGTATTATTGATAATTTATATAATTCTAGTGAGTCCTAGACTGTAAATATTGTACGTTAACAAGTATTAAATGAAAAATATTGTGAATAAATATATTAAAAACGATTAGCATATTTAACTCTTTTCTTTAATTCATCATAAATTATCTGCAATATTTTTTTACATTTAATGTGATTCAAGAATATTAGGCACTCTTTTGGGCAGAATACCTATAAAAGAAAAAGAATAAGAATAACACCCTAATTATTATTATATAAAAACTTCAAAATGGACAACACTATTTCCTCTCTTAAATATTTACTCTGTCGTTGCAATAAGTATTTTCTGGACAGGGAGGGAGCCTCAGTGTCTTGGGACGGCAGGCGCGTTTCGAGACCTTAGATTGCTAGTTCGAAATCAGAATAAAGCGTATGTGTTTTGATTGTGTCTGGTGTGTAAGGCAATTGCAAACCGCCACTCTCACCAAAATATCTTGTTATCACGCAATTTCTTATTGTATTACGTTCATATCCAAATGCCAGAGAGAGAGAGAGAGAGAGAAGATAGCGACTATAATAAACCTATGATAAACTATGTATTAATTATTTCGTATAATAAATTGCTATTACATTGTGTTTTATTCGAATAGTAATTATTATATTATCTTCATTTATAAAATATTCTCAATTTATTTTGATGCTACAGTATCCGTTATATCCTGCATAATCAGTAAAGAGTGAAGATATTACTAAAAAACGGTGATTAATGTTTCCCTAGGATGGATGAAGGTTTGCCGCTATCTGCTATTGTGCAGCAAGATACTCTTCTGACAACCACGGAGATGGAGACTAGTGGGAAAAACGACGGAAGCGGGTGTGGCGTAGTTCCCTACGAAAAGCAATGTGATAACTATCACCTCGAAGCAGAGGGTGGTGGCGGCGAGGCTGTAAATGCACGATCGATGGGGCCTTGCGAAGGGGGGCGGAGGGATGGACACTGGGTCGTCTGTGGAGCCAGCCAAGCAGAGTCGAATTCATTAAAATGGAAGCGCCAATGGGAATCGCGTCGCGAGCTGGGCAACCGGACACAGCCGAGATGTCTGTCCAAAGGATCTCGCTTGCATGGCCTGAACCTCCACTCGCTTGTTCCTCATTCCTTCCCTGTTCTTCATTTCCTTCCTCGCCCTTTCCAGTCCTTCGGCGCACACGTCTCTAGCGCTGCTTTCGCATTCTGCCATTCAGAACAGGGGCATATAGCAGTTTCTCTCTTCTGAGACAGTCTCCCGAGGACACAGGGAGAGATTAAAAACGTTGGCCATATAGTAATGTATTTTTTTATTCGTATTGTTTTTTGTCTTGTTCAGGTGTGAGTGTTTGAGATCAGGAATGAAAACTGTATTGCTCTAATCATAATGAAGAGAAAACATGTGCTGTGAAGTAAAGAACAAAAGAAAGGAAACGTAGTGGCTGTTCTCAGATGATGTCAGTAGGCGTCCTCGCTTATTTGTTGGGTGATAAACTCTTGGAATAGAGCGAGAATACAGTAAAAGTAAAGTGTTCTAGGTATTATCGTAGTAGTAGTAGTAGTAGTA
>BOPP01000071.1:4193995-4219569 GCA_017312745.1 Gryllus bimaculatus | reverse complement strand
AGCGAGTTATGTTACACCGTAGGATGGCTCTCGCATCCCAGCCTCCACATCTTTCTATCCGTGTAGCCTTCATTACTTAATCCTCTCGTCACCATTGCCTCATCCACTCGCTCTCCCCGTGTATGCCTAGGACTTCTTCTTCGTCGATGGGTAGCTGGTTGCCATTTCCACTATATTTTCGGGCAACGCTCTTAATTCATTCTTTGCATTTGCCCTTACCATTTCAGTCTTTTCACTTCTATGGTGTCAATTATATTAAAAGTCACTACAACTTTACGTTTAATTTTTTCGTTCTTAACTTTATCTATTAAAGTCAGTCCGCCACTTCGGCGCCAGAAAACCATTTCCATTGCCTTCAATTTCTTTTCGCTCTTTTTTGATACTTCCCATATCTCAGATCCATAATGTGTAATATGCTCTACAACAGTCTTATATAATTTTTTTTACACTCTTACTTAATTTATCTTTTGCGTACTGCATTTGCGTTTGTGAACCGAGGTATATGAAAGGTATTATCGTAAAGTAAATAATTTTTGGAGCAGCACGAAAATTTAAGGGGTAATTGAGTAATTTTTCTTTATTGACCCGATAGTATCCACCAACTAGAGATCCTTCCATGGCTTAGACTATATTTATACGTTATAACTAATTAGCTGCCTTTTATTTTAAAATAACTACCTCTTTTAAAATCTGATATATTGAAGTTATTTACACGATACAAAATCCTATAGAGTAAAAAAGATTTGTCTGAATTTCTGTCTGGCTGTACGTCTATCCAAGCTAGTCTGAGGAACGTCTAAACTGATTTTATTGTCGTTTGCAATGAAAGTATTTAACTATTGTTTGAGGCAATATTTTTGCTACATTATTAAATTATTAATTTCTCTCATGTACAAAAGAATGTAGCATTTTTATGTAAATCTACATTTTAACCCTTATCATTGAGTTTTGTACACATTACATTCAAAACAGGAGAAACATTACGGTCCACGGGATTTTTATTACGCTTTTCGCGGTCTCTTGCCTTTCCTAAACTTTGAAGAAAAATTTAAGGGTACGCAATTTCAATTCTTCGCTAATACATAAAAAAATGTGAATTAACGTTTCCGAAAGTCAATAATAAAATAAATAAAGCTAATATTTCGATAAACCGTTGAACTTTTTGTAATAGAAAGTTAAAATGTTATTGGAAGTTTGCCGCGAGAAAGTAACAAAGCTTCTGCTTATAACTTTCCATAGAAACTTTGATGATGGCAACAATGGCAACTGTCGGAAGAGCAACATGGCAATGCCGATAGAGATGGTACCAGTTGAGCAAAGGCGTGGCTGGGCAGGACAGACCAAGAGGCAGAATGAGATCGGGCTGGACGGGGAAGAATCATTTCAGGGCACGCAAGAGAGGCACGTGCAAGCTACACGTTCCTCACCTGCTGGCGAAATAAGAATACAAACTAATATACAAGGAAGAGAACCGCATGTATGAGTTATGTGCATTGAACACAGATCACAGACAACCTTACAGGAGAGAGACACGTGTAAGTGACACGTTCCCCAGAATGTTTCCTGTTCGGGGAAGCTCTGAGGTCTGTGCACGTTCCACACGCGGCTCGCGGTCAAACCTTCTACAATGATCGCGGCGCTGCGCCGACCCGCATCGGCCGTGTCGCTGAGATGATGTACAATTGTGCATCGCCGGGGCTTTCTACTCTGAGAACTCTTTTGATACACATATGTAACATAGATGCTCCTGCGTAGGTTGCTCAGGTGTCACTGCAGTGCCTTTGATTGGGAGGTCCTAGTGTTCCAGTCCGAATGTGGTTGGATTTTTGACACTTTCTACATATTGCTAGGTCGAATTTAGCCGCAGTCACGAAGAGAATTCCCGCAGACGGCTGGTTTTATCTGTAGTTTTCCGTGGTTTCTCCAATAAACACCAGGCGAATGCCGGAGCAGTACCCTAATAAACGGGTTACAGACCGCGCGCGATCTTTCCTTCCTCCTCCTTGTCCTATCATTACTTCCTGCTCCTGTAATTAAGGCTTACCCGTTAGATTATTTGCAATGAAAGGTAATCTAACCTCGATGTCAACTAGTGAATCTTCAGATCTACAGACAAATCGAATGTTCGTGACTTCCATATTACAAAAAGAATAAATAAAACATGCACAACCAGTCGATTTCCGTTTTATTCTCAGAACATAGCGAAGTAAAATTAATCCTTGTCAAGGAAGTTGTGCAGAAATCACCTCGCCGTGTTTACACAATTTCACTCATAAAGCCGAAAAGGAGCAATTATCTTTTTCCGAGCAATCCCTTAAGAAATTGTGAGGAAAAAATTCTAACAAATACCTCACATGTATTCAAAGTGCATTCTGGAAATAACCATCAATAATAAAAACACAAGACCTTCCTCTATCTACATTACTGACCTTTCATCTCTCTCATTGGCTAATAAACTATTTATTTATAATTCAATATTAAAACCCGTCTGAAGCTATGGAAAAAAAACTTTGGGGCACTGCGGCCAACTCGAACCTAGAAATACTGCAGCGATTTCAATACAAAACTTTAGGATTGTTTGCCAGTGCCCCGTGGTTTGTTTGAAATAAAACATTTCACAACATTGTACCCACAATATACCGAGAAGTCCAATTCAAATATTTGATGTGTAGTCCCATCTATTTTCATACTTCGCATAGCGACTGAAATCTCGCACCCAGAGTGTCGAATGCTTACGACAGAGCTGACATCATGCGGAAGCAAAGCTCGAAGGAAAATACCAACCGCCTTAAATTATTTACTATTAAATCGTCGCTTTAAAGGACAGCAAATTCTTTGTTATTCTGTTATATAAAGACGAGACTGTTCTACCGCACACTGCACTATGTTATTACAGTATTCGTGAAGGCTGCTTTTGTTCACATAATTTATTGCAGTGTTATACATAGTATTTTATTTGTTCTTCTTTAGCAGTGTGTGTGTTACTTTTTAGAAAATCGTGTGATTTGGTTGGCACCATTTTTGCTGCTACAGTCCAGTATCAGTATTAACTAAAACATAGGAAAATGAATATTTTTTTTCACATATAATCTATCATTATTAACAACATCGAACTCAAACTGTTCATTGTCGAAGGTAAAGACCAGATACAAAAAACACAGAATAATTGTCGCCGATTCGAAGAGTGAATGGAACGCTAGAGAGAAAAGCCAAAGAGGAAAGTAAATTTTTCCCACAGTTCTTCCATTGCACAACGAATTGCACGGGTGTAATAACACATTCTTAGGGAGTGCTGTAAAGAGCAGCCATAGCTTGCAATGTACGAGCCTCCCGTGCCTCCCTCCGTCCCGTCCCAGCCTCCGGCTGCACGATCTCCCCTATGCAAGGAAGCGGTGTGTAGCACGGTATTCCCCGTGCGTTTTAGCCCCGTCACAACACCACAGAAAGCACCACAAGCTATCGGCATGCTTGAAACTCGATGCCGGCAACGAGCTTCAAAACTCGCATTTTCAAAAATGCTCATTTTCTTAAAAACGATCCCAAAAGTTTCAATGAAACCACGCGTATGAGTAAATTTTACCCTACTAAAATATTTTTTAATATCGTATTTAAATTCTCCTATTAGGGATCCGAAAAATTGACAAAACGTGAAACAGTATGTCCTGGCACCCATAAATGTCAGCAGATCACGGTTGTGGGAACACAAAAGTTATCCCAGAGGGAGTAAAATGAAAACGTCTGTGATATTCTGTATCACCACTAGTTAGTGATTAGTTTCATTGTTTTTGTCGAGATTCCTGCTGCCGGTATCTGTGAATTGGAAGTGATAAATATTTTGAAAGGAAGTAAGAATATTTTCCGATGTTGGTATGAATTTTGTGTGGTTTTTATCTTTGAGATTGTGAGGATTAGAAGTGTTAAATAATTATTTCCCTGGCGTAAGACAATTATTTAAGTATAAAATTAAAAACGTTTCTGTTGGTTCATGCCCTATTGAAGAAAAACTAGATATTAAGTGACCTAGAAATTCAACTTCATATCTTTTAATTTAAGTTTTTATGTAACAATGTTTTTAATTTAAAAATTATTTTTATTATATAAATTTTAAAATTATTCCATTATTTTTCATTATTTTCGTATTTTCATTTTATAGCTATGATTCGAAGATAGCTACGTTTTGTTTTCCCAGTAAATTCTTTGGTAGTGAGCATATATTTTCGAGAACACTACGAGTAGCCTAGCGATCCTTTTTTATTATCTTTGTTTAAACATTTAAACCACATAGTAGAAAGTTTGAAAACACATCACACATCTGGAAACCACAGCGAAAAGTTTTAGATACCGGACTTACAGTATAACAGACAAATTAGACATCCACTAATGCATTCATCTAAATATAACTAATGCATTTCCGTCAATGTAATGAGTTGCAGCCCCCATTTTAGGGGGTAGCAGCCACCGTTACTGACAACTAAACACAATTGTTAATGTGATAAGCAATATAGATAATTGAACATTTGTTTCAATTAAACTCTGCTTATTACATCACAAAAGTACTTCTTTTGTATTTGCAGAATATTACAAATAATTGGCGTTATATTCTGGTGCAGGCCATAATCATGGCTAAGGTTTCCAATGAAGCCCTCCAGCTCAAAAGTTTAAAACTTTTGACGTAGATCAGAGACTTATAAGGAAGCAAATCGTCACCGACAGTAAAGAAGCTAAAATACGACTGGCACAAATTTTCTAACTAGCGATCTCTTATGAGATTATAGAACAAAATACTATCATTAAAAACAATAATAATGAACAAAACAATACAGAACTACTGAATAGAGCTATGATAATGAGAAAGTACCTCAAACATATATATAAATACTACCCAAATTATATTTCAAAACATATATTCGAAATAACCGGAGTATTTCAGTGAGTATTTACTCTAGCACATAAGAGTAAGCGTGTCTTCCACATACGAAATTATCAGCAAAAAACAGCACCATATCAAAATCAAATATAATTAAACCAACATTCAAATCACCTAGCCAGGAACATACTGGATTACACTAAACATAAGCAATAGATTGAATATTACATGTAAGAAACTCACTATTTTAAATAATCAAAATATATTAATAAAAATTATCAGTAATTCCTAATATTGTAATTTACTACTATTTTATGCATATTTTACTCAACAAAACACCGAATTTTCAACGACTATACTAAGAATATTCCACGTGTGTGAGGAATAAAAAAAGCGAGAAGACGTAGTGATGATACTAACATCATGTAAACATGTTACTGACATTTAAGCCTTTCATAAGATGTCTGACATAATTTATAGTAAAATTGTAAAAAAAAGCATAATGAATCACATCAAAGTATTTACGAAATCTTCGTGTTTTCTTATGTTACTAATTTGGAAATTTATTATTAGATAAGAATGGGAAATATTAATTCAGTACTGTTGATAGGTACGTGATTTAACGCAAACTAATTATATTATACGAAGCGAACTACAATACCAGGATCAACGTGCTGAAGACAGGTTTAACATTTTAATTATTATATTGATGTTGAATAATCGAAATTCGTAAGTTGCAAAGAAAAACCTAACCTATTCACATCACAGACACAAACTGTTGGCGTATTAATAAATTCGTTTCAGAAGGCTTTGGCAAACAATGCTTGCTATCTAAGACAGAGGAACGTTGTCGAAGGGAGCGTGGCCACAACGAGTTGCTCGAGAAATTTATTGTTCAAGCAATGTGGCGATCAGAGGCGAGAATAGAAAAGATGTCAGCAACAAGGGGACTTCATCCCAGTGTGGAAGGTAGTAATTGTAAAACAGTAAATGTAAAGGTATAATACAATTCAGTTTCTGAAAGCTGTCTGTACAATTGATAGAAGTCGTAAGAATAGTAAATATATTTGAATTAAATGTTACTGAAATGGAACATGTTGAATCGTTACAAGCAATTTTGTAAAATTTGAGAATTTCTGATTTTTACCTGTTTACATTTTCTTCTCCTGGTTTGTAAATTGATATGAAAGGTAATTTGTTTCTTTGAGTTGATAATTATTATAGTACAGAACAATATATATTCAAAAGGCTTATTATGTTTGAAATATCATTCTAGTAGTTAAATTCTTTATTCTGAAGAAATGCAAGTAAATAATATTATTAAAATAGTGTTAAGAAAAAATAGATGACATTATACGTCCCATGCATTGCTGATCGCTCATTCGCTTCAATACTTACATTCCTACAAAAGTTAGAACTTAAACGTCGGAGACAAAATGCATTCCCAAGCGCTCTCTTGCGGCCAATGTTTGAAGCTTTATGTTATTTTTAAAAGTCTTCGAAAATCCTAGCTTTCTATCACTAATAACAATATATTTCAATTTTGAACTCACTCATTGTTGCAAGTGAGCGGTGTGTCATTCATAAAGAAACAGTTATTCACAGTCTATTATCGTATTAAAATAGGTACATATAATTGCTCATGAATAAGGTAAATAAGAAATTTTTCTTTTACTCTATAGGTATATTTCACGAGAAAAACGGAAAGTCGATCTTCTTTGAAAATCTTATGTGATGGTATTTATTCAATGTGATGATATTTATTCTTTCTTAGCGGCTTAGTTTAGTTCAGACTGACTTTGACTCTCTAGCGACTGACTAAAAGGTCAAGGCATTACCGCTGACTCAAGCGACGTTGACTAAAAGGTCCTAGGGATCGAGTCCAGACAGTGGCGAATTTTGAACTAACTACTAGATTCAATGCAGCCGTTGTGTGGAGAAACATTCCAGCAAGTGGATGCTCTGATCGATAATTTTCATACTTCGTGTATGCTGAAGAAGTGCCCTACCAAATGAGCCACAAACCGCAGGCGGTGTTTCCTTCCTCTTCCTTGCCTTATCCTCTCCCTTTACACACACACACGCTACACCACCAAACATGTCGGGAGAACAGTCGAGGGCTTAGAGTTTGTCTCGGTTGGGGCGGTGCTCTTCTGGGGGGAGCTAGCTTGATGCCAGCCGTCGAGTAAATGAGTGTTGGATCTCACCATCCAGCGGGGAATTACCGCCACCCTAATAAAATATTCAGTACACTAAAGGGACTAATTACCATTGAAGTTGACGTTCCCGGAATCATTAATAGATCAATTATTAATTTCTTTTCATTCTGTATTGAAGAAGGAACACGTCGTCACGGACTCTCTTCTGGACAGTCTTCTTGTCGCCCAGGATCTGAAAACACTGGCACAGGCTCTAAAGCTGATGGTCAGAAGGGCAACTTCGAGCAGTTTGATGACGCAGACCCATCCTTCACTTCTTCAGCAACTTCGAGCTGGAATTGGACTGAGGTAGGAAAATTCTCAATACCCATAACTATATTACAGACGGCTGGATGGATTGTGGAAATAAAACTTTTTTGTATATTTATGTGGTTAAATGTATATTTGTCAACAACAGTTTTCAGGACAATTCATTATTTTTTTTAAACAGTGAGCACACACGTCATATGCACTATAACATTTGCAGTAATAAAATAAGCCGTTGTTTCAGACTATTTATAACACAAAATGAGGGGAAATTTTAATAATAATCTTCGCTTGATAAGTCCAAAAATTATGTTTTTGTTAGAGAAAATTCACAAACAGACTAAAATATCTGTTAAATTTTACTGTTTTATACCTTTTTCGTTTGAAGTTTTTCAACAAATTGTGACATTCTATAAATTAGTGATATAAATCAAAACAAATCATAAACCACTAGTAAGTCTGGAAATGAATAATATAATTGCTTACTATGTATTTTCAACTTAACTGTCTTAAAAATTCAATTTTTGGAATTAAATACTTGTAATGATGTATTTTAAGTAACATATTTCTTACACAATATTTCTTACACAAAATAGCTAGGCCGATAAAAGCAAATTTAATTTTTTCCCCTGGAAAAAACATTTTGATGACGCCTAAACGCTTTGAAAAACTAAAATAAACTGGGTCATAACTTGGAATAAGAATTTATATTGAAAAATGTGTTTCAAACTTTCTTTATAATATTTTTTCCATTATTTATTTTGAGCAAAACACACTAAACAAGATTGCTTGAATAGTTCATTCCAGTAACATTCGATTTATATCTCTTATATCCAATAACAGGATCTGAATTTTTCTCTGTCCTTTCACTGTCCAGAGAAAAATTCCTGAAATAGCTAAGAGTATTGAAGATAAACACAAATTTATAGAAATTGGTAAGCATAGACTAAGTGTAAGACCCTTAATTATTAAGCATGTCAGAGTCATGCTAAAAAATTTCTAAATCAAAAAGAAATTAAAACATCTACTAAAATTTCCTTCGTCAGCGCAGGCATATCAGTGCCTGGCTAATATCATATTTTGAGTTTCAGAAGACAAGTGTTTATAGATCCCGCTGATGTCATGAAATTATCTGATTATACTTTTAATTTTTTATGACGGCACAACAGCAAGGATTTATTTTTCTATTGAAACCATCTCTTGTTCCCTACGCAAGCAAGAGGAACATATTGCTTATCACTGTCCCTCTAAATCTATTGAAAATGAGGCAATGAAAACCACTTCTGAAGTTCTTGAAAGCTCTCAAACAAAAAATAAACCAGAACCTGAATTACACAATCATAAGACATAACATCTGTAATTAATGAAGATAACTTTCCTCCTTTAACCAAAAGAAACCTTCCATCTTGAGTCTTCTCAAGGTGAGGTATTGAATAGTAACAGTCAGACTGAATCTACAGTACATAAAAAAACTTTTCACAAGAAAGAAAGATGACATAAGACCCTCCCAATAAAATCAATTAATAATCTGATTTAATCTAAGTTAATTGCACCAACTAAATGTATTATTGAGGCTAAACAAAAAAAAGTACCCTCAAATTGTTAGCAATTTAAATCATTTAAATAAATACGTATCCAAAGATGGAATCAAAGATGCAATGATTATAGCAAAAGATTACACCAAATACATTCAAGCATTAATCATAATGATGAATAAAACATATGAACTCCTAACTGAAAGTGAGCAGTGTAGCATACTTTGCTGTAGTATGAAGAAACTGCTACTGATACAAGTTTAGAAAACTCATTGATTCTAATTGAAGAAAGTTCGCCAATGATCAAAATCTAAGGAAACTCTCAGATAATTTTAAAAAAATAATATACATTTATGAAAATTTTACAATGGAATGTAAATCAATTTCAAACAAGACTGGAAAGATTGGACATGTTATGTAAAAATCACTCACCAGAAATAATTTGCTTGCAAGAAACCAACCTTGAAGCAAAAAATTCAGAATGTATGAAAGGTTTTAAATGTTTAAATAGAAACAGGATCTCTTCCAATATAGCCAGAGGTGGTGTTGTAACACCTAAGTGTAATTGGTACACCTTAGATAATCCACATTACAGTGATCACTTTCCTATTTTCACTGACATTAACCATTTTCCCAGTACCATCACCACTCAACAACCAATCACAAGGTGGAATTTCAACAAAGCTGACTGGAAGCTCTACCAAGAATCAATAAGTAAATACTTATCAGAGGTAAATATTCTTGAAGAAAACAATGATATAAACACAATAATAAATACTTTTCTAGAAATAATGAATAAGGCATATACATCAATTAGAATGTCAAGACCATAATTAAAGATGTCATTGCCAACAATGTTTTTTAATTCAATAGCAGCTTTCGGTGGCTTAGCCATCATCATCAGTTGTCTGCTAGATGGAAGCCACAAAACGACTCTATTCTTTCTTTATCAACATCTTTAATTATTTTAAAAATGCCAAAGATATCTTACCACAACACCTATACGTCAAGACCAGCCAACAAAACACGAAGTGTTCACTGGTGGACTGATAAGTGCAAAGATGCCATAAAAAAATGCTAAGCACACCTTTAATCGCTACAAATAACATAATACTAAAGATAACAGTATTGAATATAAGATGAGAGCTATATGAAGAAGAAATATTAAAAAAGCAAAACAATATCCTGGTATAACTACGTTTCAAGTATTAATATTCATAAAAATTAAAAAAGGATTATGGTCCAAGATAAATGCTATCCAAGGTAAGCGAAGAGTTAACTAAATTCTTTTTAATGTCTGACGACCTCCAAGATTCAAAAGATAAGGCTAACAACCTGGCTAGTGTATTTGCAAAAAACTCTAGTTTTCAAAACTGCTCTGCAATTTTACAAGAGTATAATAAACAAGAGGAAACAACTTTCATTGAAAAACGTGAAGAACCTATAGGATACTCTCACATTAATGATCCCTTTTTCAAATAAAAACTCGCAACACCATAGCAGCAACTAAAAACACTGCACCCGGACCTGACAACATCCCAAATCTCCTCATAAAATGTCTACCCACCAACCACTGGAATGGCAACACTACTCCAAATTTATAACATAATACGGACAAAAAATGTATTCCCCAAAATATGGAAGACCGCTGTAGTTGTCACAATTTCTAAACCTGGAAAAGAACAAACAAAAAGCTGTCATTACAGACCGATTTCCCTAACGTGGAATATGTGCAAGATAATGGAGAAGATTATTAACAGAATACTTAGATGTGACTACAATAAGATAATTTCCAATAACCAGTTTGGATTTAGAGCAGGTCACTCAACCACATCACATCTAATAAGTTCTGATACCATCATCCAAGAGGCCTTCCTAAACAAACAACATGTTTTAGAAATATGTCTAGACATCAAAAAGCAGTATGACATGGTATGGACCCATCATAGTTTGAAAAAAAACTACAAGAAATTGGAATTAAGGGCAATATGTTTTAATACTTATCCTACTTTACGAAAGATAGACAAATTGAAGTAAGAGTAAATAGCACCTTTTCTTATATAAATAAATTTGATAATGGGGTTTCTCAAGTATTTGGTCTCAATGGAACCTTATTTCTCCTGGCAACCAATGTTGCTGAAGCAGTAATTAATCTTCCGTTGATCACGAGTAAATATGCAGATGACATCACTATCTGATTTAAATGTACCAATATTAACTCCACATAAGAAAGAAGCAATGCAAACTTCTCTAAACCAAATATCTGAATGTTCTCTTAGATCCGGAATCGGTAAAGGATAGTGAATCCCACAAAAACGTCTCCAAAACTATGTCTTTAAAACTATCCAAAGAATTTCCACAGAAAGATCAGGTTTTCATTTCAAGGAAATTAATATTTACAATAGTATTTATAAGAACTACTTATTATACTTGTCATATGTACTGTCTTGTATGTAATGTATTCTATGTATCATATAGTTTGTATATATTGAATTGTTTGTATTGTATTGTATTTTCGTACTGTTTTTGATAATTAATATGGTTCTAAATTTCATATTTTAATCGTAAAATGTATTTATATGTTTAGTCGCTAATTCCCTTGATGTCGATGCGATGATAAATAAATTTAAATTAAAAAATAGAAAATAGTTTTTGGTGATAGTGTGAGTTGAAAATTTATAACTAAACTAGGAAATATGACGCTTTTGTAAAATCTATAGAAGTCTCCCGAAATCCAGTAAGTGTACAGCATGATCAGGAATTACCCCCGAGAAGTTCATCAAAAAAAAGTTTACAATTTAATTTATCTCAGCCCCTTTTGATCCTAGTCAGTCACACAAACCAGGCATCAGCGATGTCTCGAATTTGTTTAACCTTTGTGACTTCACGTAGTTAACTAATTCGGTTACAGACGCCGGTTTTGCGGTCGTGGCGTTTCAATTGTACATCCAAGCACTCGCCTGAATGACCCAGAGAAACCACGAAAACCTCGGTCAGGATGGCCGGCACGGGAATTCAACCCAGGACTACGAATGCAAAGTTAGCGCGCTACGCCCTGAGCCACTTGTTTAACATACAACTTATAACCGTTTAAACAAACATTTTATCCTAAATCTCATCTCCTCCTACAGTATGTTCTGTGAGCAGGGATAATACTGCGTATGTGAAAATAAATATAATTATAAAATTTTTCTACTCCTATTCTATAATTCTCGTATTCGATGCAGCTCTTTGCATAATTATAGTCATTATGATAGAGCTTCATTACAGTACAGGTGTTTGACCGCAGATAAGTTCATTGTTGAGAAGAAATCAATCATTGTATATCATTCTATTAACGCTTTCGTTGGATTCTGTATATTACTGTGCCGAGACAACCCGTGAGATTGTGGTGGTAAACCGCACATTCTCTTCAGTGTCCGAAACTGACAAGGCAATCAGAATAATGAAACCTTTTGTGGAAACCGTATCAATGAAGCTGATAAAATAAGAACAGATACTGTAGTTTCACGACATATCTGTAATAAATTTAAAACTAACTTAACTCGTATACTTCTAATTTCAAACGGATTGTACGTATGCTGAGCCAATGCTACCACGGAGACCTAGGTAACAATCCACAGAGTAGTGTTGACTCAATACAGAGCGCCAGCTGCGACGTAACCGTTCAATGTATAAGTTAATGTATAATAGCATTTATTAATTGCAGAAAATGTGCTGTATGAAACATGATGTAAAGTGTATTAATACAATTGTACAAAGTTTACGATACTCTTGTTTCTCGCTCGTGTCATAATATCACTTTACACTCGGGTATTATTAATGTGCGATTCTTCGACGCGGTAAAACGTTCAGTATAATCAAAATTGAAAATATTGGCGGAAAATTTCCAAATATTGTAATTACATATAATAATTATCTTTGTTCAACATTTATTTGTTGTAGGTCAGAGAGGTCACTGGAGGTGCAGACGCGTGCAAACCGAAGTACACACCGGAGGTAGGCATGGAGATAAGAGCGCAAATTCACGGGGTGATGGGTTCAGAGTACTATTCCAACGACCGAATAGAGGAATATTGGAGGCATCAACAGGGAAAGAGCACGGAAGCACCCCCTAAACACTCACCCGAGGTCTCCTTTGGAGGAGCTGGCGATTGCAGAGATGGCCAATGCCCTGGCAATAGCAACGACACCAACTCGGAAGACAATGTTCGCGCCAAAATCTTCTCAGACGACGAGGAAGATGTTATCGCTAATCGCACTACTCTCGACAATGTGGCCAGCATTCAAGATAATACAGTTCTCAACGGCACAGTGGCTGTCATGGACACGGTAAAATCTGATGTGGTAGAAGGTAGAGATGCCGACACTACTGTGTGTAGCGCGAAATCTCAATGTAGAGAGACGGCCCAGGAGAATGGCGACGCTAAAATGGATATTGTTGCCAACGGATCTGATGCCCCTACAACAGAAGGTGAGTTTATTGCTAAAATCGGCATTTTTCCTGGCAAAGACAACAAGACAAATTTTATTCTGGAAATTTTAAATCAGAAAGGCGTGAGCGTAAAAATATTTACAGGTTTTACGTGTATTTGCAGGATCTGTCAAGAAAGAAGGCACAGTTGCTACAGATAGCCCAGATATTAAAGATATTAATGGTAAGTCCAGTAGGAATAGAAATAATTGGTAATGAACTATATAATAATACGAAAAATGTAATGTCTGTGAATAAATTAACAGGTACAAAAACTACAGAAGCTGACATTACTGAAGGCACTTCAACTGACAGCAAAACTAATTTGGCGTGCACAAATTCGAAAACTGATATAGCAGCTAGTACCAATACAGTGAAAGGAGGAAGTGGTGATAACAGCAGGGCAAATATTAGCAAAGAAACTCCTCCCGAAGGCAACAAAGATGGAGATGTGTCAGATAATAGTGGCATGCACCCTTCCAACCAAAACTTGGGAGACAACACTAAAGATGTTAAGTCTTGTGGAGATGTCGCCGAGAAAGTAGATCCTGACACTGCTGCCGCTATGGTCATTCCCACTATACAAATTGAATCACATATCAATGCTCCCGCTTCTATCAGTGATTCTTTCCGAGGAGACATCGAGAGTGACGCCGAAATCGAAACTTGCCAAAGCAGGGAAGACTTGGAAGACGGCGACGGCGATTCTTCATCATACGTCAGCGCTGAGGCTGGCGGCGACATCGACATGGAAAGCAGCCAACAGATAGACGCAGCTTCTGGAAACTTCTCGGAAATAGACGCTCTCTCCTACGGTAGTGGCGACGCAGACGACGGAGATGGTGAGACCCACCATTCAGGAAACTCCAGTTGCCTTCGAACTAGTCCAGTCGCCGCCTGTGCGGCTAGCAGGCCTTCACCCGGTTCCTCGTCGGTTATCAACCCCAACGCCCCGCCATTTGTAAGGTCAGAAATCGCTAAAGGTCTCTGTTCTGAAGCCATGAACAACTGGAGTGCCCGAACTGATGGAGGAAGTGAAGAGACCAACTCGACTGCGACTACCGCAGCCGAGCCGGGCGCAAGCGGTGCCTCCCCCAACGCCTCCAAGCTGAACGGTGGCGCCCTCCCCGCCGAGGCCGCGGGCGCCAGCACAGCTCCACCCCACGAGCGATTCGCCCCCCACGCCAACCACAACGGCGACACCACCGACTACGGCGACGGTGGCTACGGCAGCGGCGGCGACGGCGACGGGGACGGGGTCCACGGCGGGCCCAGCGGCGACGGTGGCAACTTCGTGGACGAGGGCGACGGCGGCGGTCGCACGCCGGGGGACGGCGACCAGGCCGCCGGGGGGCAGGCGGGCCAGGGCGAACGGCCGCCGGCCGACGCCAAGGCCCACGCCGACGGCGGCCAGGGCGACGCCAACGGCCAGGCCGGGGACGCCGCCGCCGCCGCCGGCGCCAGCGGAGGCCTCGCGGGCTACGGCGACGGCGCGGGCGAGGGCGGCCCCAAGGACCTCGGCCACGACGCCGCCGTCAAGGGGAAGTCGCGCCCGCTGTCCGCGCTCGCGGAGCCCTGGTACCCGCGCAACTACACGCCCGTGTACGCCCACTCCACCTTTCCTTTGGACAAAATATGAACTTCGTCTCATGTTAAATTCTACAAAGTTATTTTACTTTAACACTTTGCCGCGAGATCTTCATGTAGTGTGTATTGTTGTAAGACGCACTCCTTGAATTCAAATATCTCACTGCACTGTAGGCAAATATTGTTATTAGAAACTTTAAATGGTCTATATAATAGTCTTCTAATATAAAGTACAATGAAATGGAAGTATCTTATTCAATATATCAATGTATTAAGCTTCTTCTTTGAAGAGAGGAAAATAATGTACATTTTGGTCACAGAACTGTATCAACAATTTCAATGACATCTAGGCTGTATATTTCATAGTGTGATATGTATTTATGATACTACGTTCTTTGTGACAAATTCGCATTTGAAACTTTATAAATAGAATTAATTTCAGCTTTCGCTTATTAATCCGGATAATCCCTGCTGGGAATATTCCAGCCATTCCCTGCTGGAAAAAACTATACTCATTGTATTTTTTCTTACGTGAATCATTAAAAATTATGTACACATGTGATATATTCAAATATAGAGCCATCTGAAATTAAAGTGTAAATTAGTTCAGTATTATTGAAATATTTTATCTCTATTATATTTATGTACGAAGTCTTGTAAATTTTGGTTATGAAAAATGAGTAGTTGAAATCAAAATTAATGATAAAAAATCATAGAAATCTACAAAAAAACACTTTTCATCTAGATATGACATTGAATTAACTTAGAGCTTTTAAAAAATAAGTTTTATTTACACATATAGGTGAAATTTGACCGAAAAGGCATAAATAAGTTGTTTAGTAATAATTGAAAAATAATTATAGCTACAAGAAGACGTAATGTAAGAGTTTGAGAATACCTTTTTAATAAAATATTTAGGAAACTACCGCTGTAACCTATGTAACGCTCCCTCTGAAAATAAATCATCAAATAGTAATTATATCTATGATTTCATTACTTTGAAAGATCATTTCATGTTTCTCAATATTATGTTAGAAACAAATGCATACATACTGTGACGTACCTGGGAAGCGGTACTTTCACGACAAATAAATTATGCAGGGAAAAGGTAAGTTTTCGTGATGGGTCTCCAGGAATTTGGCGCAGCATAGGAAAGATAATCGTTATAAATTATTTTGCACATTTAAATATTTTAATGATCAAAATCACACTTTACAAATATATTTACAATCGCAATGCGCAGCCTGGAAACAAGCGCACGTCAACGCTACATTGATGTTTTAAAAACCACCTGCTTCTCTGAGGCGACCGGGGCCGTCGTGGCAACGGCGGGTGGTGTCTTCGCAATCTTCGCTTCCCCGAAGTCCCCGGAATTCGCCCTCCTTCGGCGACCAACTCCTCTGCCCCAACGTAACGGCATGAATTCGCCGGGTTCACCCCAGCCGGTACGAAATAATGTCTGACGGGTACTGGAAACGCACGACGGATGATTGATGTTCGTCGACAGTTTAGTCTTTCAGCGACCTTTCTCCACTTTGCGCGGATGTCCGTATAGTACTGCCCACTGTTATATTATATCAGGGCGGGAATATGACAGATCCATCGCCACACGATTTCCTGTTTATTGGTTTTTATCAGTTCTGGCGCGCAGTTCCACTTTCAATAATCATCTGATTTGTAATCTTATCAACCTGATTCCACACTCAGCGGCACACTCAGTCCGAACTGCACTTAAACAACGAAAGTTAATCTCTTGACGCAGCACTTGCCCCGTCCGTGCTCACTCGAGCCTCTCGCGCACTACTCTCTAACCGTCGCTCGCCTCGCCGTTTACCCCCGATTTGACGTTGGTGCGGCGTCGGCGTTACTGCACTGATGACTCCGTACTTTATTTAAATTAATATTAGTGATCAATTTTAATTGTTATAATACAGAAACGTTCTTCGTTTCAATATATATATATATATGAGAGAGAGAGAGAGAGAATAAATGCAGCAAATACTTCTTTTGACAAAAATTGTTTATTATCATGATAATTAGTTAATAAAATAAATTTCTTTAAACTGCAATTGAAGATAACCTGGTGGCAGTTAAATACATAGATAAGGTAATATAAAGCCCTGCTTATACTATAATAGTATTAATAATAATAATAATAATAATAATAACATAAAAACTGATTATCCATAAGCCATTAAATTGCATGAAAAAGAAAAGAAATTTCTATAATCTAAAACCGCACTGGACCTTTGTACTATTAAGATCGCACTGCAATCGCACTGTACTGGCCTTCATTTACTGCACTTCACTTCATTATAAAACTTATAACACTTCCTTCGTTATTTCTCTGCACTGCACTACACTGCACGACACATCACTTCACTGTGTATATATGTACTTTGACATAACAGCTCTTTACGAGCTAAGGCCTACCAGCAGCGTCCCAGACTTGCGGTCATGGGTTAAGGGATACATGTGGTTAGCACATAGCCATCCCGCCTTTCCTATGCTGCAATCTGCTCTTCTCAACCTCAGAAGTGAGCTTTTACGTTGTCACACAGCAACAGATACTGGTACATTGCAAGGAAAGCTCTCAATTAATTTTTGCCCCGACCGGGAATAGAACCCGGGGTTGCGCCGTGATATTCGAGCACGCTAACCAACAAGCTCCTTACTTCACTATACAACCCAATATTTTTGGTTAACATTCTCATAAACAGGAATACCCTAAATTAATTTCCTAAACTGTTGAAATATTTGAGGAAATGGATCAAAGGTTTTTGCAGTCAACTATTCCAATCCCTTATCGTTCTATTTGTGAAAGAGAATTTCCCGACATCCGTTCTCTGCTGTCTTAAATTTATTTTGTACCTGTGATCCCCTCCACTGGTGAACGTAGGCCGCCGTTTAATTTCTTACATATCTGGATGATCGATATATGCTTTATAAAAAGTGCAGAGTCTTGCCATTGTTCGCCTGTTTTCCAGTGAACCCCACCCTGCCATTTTCTGTCCAAAATTTTTAAACTGTATAAATGTGTGTGATCCCAACAAATTGATCCATGTTCCATTATTGAACGAACAAGCGATAAATAAAAAAATTCTTTCGTGTTTAACGTACTCTTTTTTTAAGATGCGCATTACCTAGTGAAAAGACCTCCAAGCGTTCCCTACAATAAAATCTACGTGACTTTTCCAGCTTAATTTACTGTCAAAAAGAATTCTTACGTACCGAGGACACTGGAAATACTGTCGTTACCTAAACGGTAATTTCTTTTGCTGTAATTATGACTCCAGCCAGAAGTAATGGATTTGTTTTTAGATCTAATCATGTCATGCCATTATTTTCCACCCAGTAATATAATCAAGATCCCCGTGTAGATTTTTTTCATTTTTCGAATACATAATGCGATATATTATGTAATTGGCTGCAAATAGCCGAACATTTGAGTAATTAAGCGCGCTGGCAAATAATTGACAAACGCTAACGCGAACGTTTGTATCAATTTCAACTAAAATTGCTGTCAATTTTTCTTATGAAATTAGAATGACAAGGAAGAACGCAATATTAAGTTTTTAAAGGCATTTAAGTTAATCTTTCATATTGACCATATGGGTCAATATATAGGGATAATAAATGCACCAAAGACTTATTTTCGTAAAGTCTTGTGTTGGCAATCCTTCTTCTCACCAGCTTCCACGATCTATTTGTCCAGAGCCATCATACAATTACCTCGCTTGGTAAATTGTACACCCTGTTCAGCTATAGATAGATTTTCGGAAATAGTTCAGCAAATGGCATATTTTTCTGCAAATTAATGGCATGAAAGCCACTAATAAGAATGCAGAGTAAAAAATTTGTTTGTTACACTTGGACCTATTTTGTAACTTAAACAGTTAATTAAATTTCAAAGGTCTGTTTAAATAGTTGACCAATTCCATGGTGGTAGTAGATATCTTGTGGTAATCCATAATGTGAGAAGGGAAATAATCGACTACAATGAAAGTTATAATAATATAATATTACTGCTCACAAAAATTAACATGATTCCATGGTATTTTTTAATTACGCTGAAATTTCAAAATCTATTATAAACCTTCCATTCTTAAATGAAGTTTTCTAAGAACTATGGTAGTATATTTTTACTTTCTCACTGCTACTATGTAAGAAGAAAAAGTTCAGTAATAATGTACCGGAAAACAGAATTTTCGGGAAAAAATCCTTATTTCCGAGCTCAGGTAACGAAAAAGCGAATAAATCCTGTTGCTCTTTATAGCAAATTATTTTCTCAAAACCTGCTCCAAAATTTTTCATTCTCCTTCTATGTAATATCCGAAGGCAACATATATGGCGCTTGTTTAATTTTCGGCGAATACTCCGTATTTCAAAAAATTGCAGAAAGTAACATTTCAAAACTATAAACCCGAGTTCGGAAATCACTGTGTTTCGATAGCATAATGGCAAGGGTCACGGCGAGTGAACTATGGCGACCTGAGTTCGAGTTTCGGTGTGGAAAAAACGTCTTGCTGGTTGAAAACACTTTTTCAGGTTTAAGTAGTAATATAATGTAGCGGAGAAGTAACAAATAATGCAAGAAATTATGTGATTTTGTAGCGCAACTAGTTTTTTTATTGATATAAGAGCTATAATACTCCAAACCAAATTCCAAAAATGCTTTCTAGCGGGACCAAATAAAATGAAACAATATTTAAAAAAAGTTATAGTTGTTTTTAAAATGAAATCGAAGTTTTTTTTAAAATCTTTTTCGGTGTAACATCTTCCAAAAATATACAGTTATCTCCTTTAAGAAATTTGCATTTTTCGATAACACACTGCAAACATGGAATTGAAATGTAGTCTTAGATTAAATCTACATTGATTTTAATTTAAGCATTAAATTTTATGTACAAATACATTCATAACCTTTTAATGTACAAAGTACATTACTGTACAAGACTGTTTTATCAGACATTATTTTTTGTCCGCAGAAACAAAAAATGTATCTTATTTCATTATCTCGATCAACACATCCAAAATTCATCAAAATTGGAATGGGGCACCTGGGACTGTTTCCTTGTCAATTCCACTGTGTACTTTTGATGTTTCAAGAAATAAAATGTACCGTCCCATAATTAATAAAACATGTATTCCATATTTATCTTTCCAAACTGTGCAATCAATTAATTCTCCCTACGTTGGGGGACGTACATTCATGTGACATCGTGAACATTCAACACGAAACAAATCCATTGCAATTGCAACCCAACAAGAAAGCTGTGGCTGGCCAACTGGTGGAGTAGAGCACCCGGGCGTTTGGGGAACCGCAGCTCAGGCCGCGGTCGCCCAGTCCGGCACCCGGGGCTGTCGTCCTGTCGGCCGCGTGCACCCCGCTGCCCTGCCTCTGTTTTTATTCCAACCGCCCCGCGGTGACGGCTGCGGCGGCCGCAGCCTCGACTGCGCGGCGGCAGCGACGGCCACTGGAAGCAGGAATGAAATTACATTTAAACGGACAGGAGAATGGAGTGATCCGGCGGGATGGGGCGCGCTGGCCGCCGCGACGGGTCGAGGCCCGTTGCGAACACGGGCAGCGCAAACGCTCGCGAATTAACCTCTCAAATATTGGCGGGCTTCTGCTCCGTCCACCCCCCACCCCCCGCCGCTGCCACCGGCGCCGCGCCCTCATCAGTCCTAGTGAACGAGGCAGCTCCCGAGGGACGGGGCCCGCACTGACATACTGGCGCCAGAGGGGCCGAGCGATTTCCAAGATCTCGCTGCCTCGCTGACCCTTCGGAGATACCTTATGCAAATTCTGAAACGCTGTTGCCCAACACACTCGGCAAAAAATCGAAACGTCTATTTATACACCGCGTATAATGAGCGTTATGAAGAACTGTCTAATTATTTCTAAAATTTACTTAATTTCTTTGGGTGTAATGGTCGGTATGTTATTGAATATGCATATAAAGTCATAAATATTTACAATTTGCAAGAGGAGAATCCTGAGAGCAAAACGAAGAAAAAATCTCACCAATTCTATTTTTATTTTCATACGTGTTAAGTTCAGCATTTCGTGTTCACTTTTTCACTTTCTTGAGTACTATGTACTATAAACAAAGTTATATAAATAATCCCAGAAATTGTGCTTATTTTTCGATAGAAAAACCTATTTTGTTGCCCCCCTGATACCCAAACATAGATATGATTACGTCTGTACGTATCATCACAAAAATCGATATTTTGTGAGTCCTTGATAACGAAGAGATGCTTTCTTCTTCAAACATCTGTATGTCTGTGTCAGAACAGCTCAAGCACAAGCCGTTCTCAGTATTCTTAGCAAAATACAACCTCCGATTAATCTCAATAATGTCGCCACCTCTCGAATTTAAAACGGGTCCGTCAATAACCTTCACATGAAGTCCCTAAGAAATTTTCATTTTGTTTTTCACAAATAGCCCAGAATGTTTTCTTTAATTGCTTACTCGAATTCAAGACATACTCTTATAAAAACGTGGCATATCTAATTTTTAGTAAAATATATAAATTATCAAAAATTTCGAAAATGTTAATACTTTTTGATTCCTTAAACTCAACTAAATTATTAACGATAAAGATGTTCATGTGCACATTAATAAAACCGCAATTGACTAGCTACTAATAAACGCTACGCTACTACTTATAGTGCTACGTTACTATTTCCCCTTTTATTGCAAATAGTTCAACAGAAATTAACTGCCGTGAGTTTTCCATTTTTATTCATGCCCTCTACCTATTTATGCTCCCTCCTGCTCTCGCAGGAGAGCAAATATTTTCTCTGTGTCATCCGCTAGTAAACGCGGTTCTTTTAGGACGTGCATAGCGTGCTAGTAGTTCAATTTTTAGATCTAGTGCTAAACGTGAGACGAAGCTCAAGTGTTCAAAGAAATATGTAAATGCAACAAAGAAAAAAACACTTCGCCTGACCGCATCAGCTACTACTGACCATAATATATCATGAACTGATTTATATACTTCAATGAAAATAAAATAAAACTCAGGAAGGGTATCTAAAAATTATGTATGACACGCATGGTAAAAGTTATTTTATTTTGCTCGTTGGGTTACGCCACTCTACCTATCGGGCTCATGTCGCAAGCTTTCCTACCCCCAAAATAAAATTTCACTTTTTCCACTCGTATCATAAATAACTATTTAGACTGCTACTATTAAAAGCTGTTTCTTTTAGGGCATGCACAGCCTGCTAAAAGTTCAATTTTTAGCACTAGCTCTAAATGAGACAATGCTCAAATGTTTAGATAAAACTGTGAATGCAATAAATAAAAAGTAATTTTGAATGGTCATCTAGTACTGATCTTAAAAACATGATACCCAATTAAGAGATTTTCATTCAAGAATTGAAAAGGAAAATCAGTAAGGCTGTGTAAAAAGAGTGTTTATAGCGCACGTGATAAAAATGATTTTATACTGCATGTAGGATAGCGACAAGGCTATCGTCCTCCAACATTTCCTACTCACAAAATAACTCGTCAATTTTCCCACTCGAATCATAAATCATTATTTTTCCCGAAGCCCAAAATAGTTGCTTGTTTTAATTTTTGTTGTTAGCTTTGATCAAATGACGAACGAGATCTTATAGTTAATCATTAGCAAATTTAATCTAAAACAAAGTTGATATGAGTAGTTTCTCAGTAAATCAATGAATATGTCAAAATTGAATGTCTTCAAGAAACCCCTGGACTGCATTTCCCAAGATAAAATATACAGTCTTGAAAATCACCTAATATCTTGACTACTAATAGATGATATCTTTGTCGTTCTTAATTCTATTTCTAATACTATCATATTTATGGTTCTGTATTTTGATAGAGTCATATTGTAGACAACGAACACCGAGTGCCTCTCTTTATTCCTAATCAGTTGTATCATTAATATAACAAAACATCCGTTAAAATATCATATAAAACACTGGAAAAAACAGCGTGTATGTGTGTAGTTAGAATGCTTTACCAATTCCTTGTTACGTCGTATTGAAAATGGCACTGAATAATTCATTAGTACGTTCCAAAATACCTGCTTAACAATAATCTAAATCTGCTGCAATATACATCGGTGGAATCCATTCGTTATCACAAAATACTAATAATAAACAATATGCAGAGATGTACACAACATATTGAATATTTTAGCCGAATAAACATGAACATGTTTTATTATTTTCAGCTGAGTGCATATGTTGTTCGCTTCTGATCAGTATAAATAATTCATTAGAGGACGAAATTATATAAAACCCGATGAAACGAAGTTTAGCTTTATTCCCTCTAAAAACAGCACCTCCCAAAACCTCGAAGTGCACTTTTAATGGAACGAAACGTCGTTACAACTAAAATGTTAAACATTAAGACGAATTAAATAAAAAATAACAGAGTTCAAATACTATGTAGATTATTTCAGATCGCAATAACATTTTATAATGGGATAATTAAAATTAATAGATGTATTTACATTGAAATAATATAAAGTAAGTGCAATATGTCGAGTTATATTTTCTAACTTCCAGGGCACTCTTCCTCTGAACCAAAGATGTTCGGCTGAGTGAAACGTAACCCAGGTCGCCTGGTCTCCCACAAACTCACCTCCGAAATTGCTCTTAGATTCATACCCGCTTGAACTTTCAAGCCCGATATAGCCCGTGTGCGTGTCTCTGTGAATGTATTATTCATTATTTAAGTAAGTACATAAAAAAGAGAAATGGCAAAACATCATCAGTAATTTTTGTGTTCAACTGACGAACCCTTTTTTAAAATTGCGTAATATAAAATAACCTACAAATATTATTTATGTATTGAAAATGTATATAAGCGAAATATATCATTCAAATGGACGGGATTGTCAATTAGACGTAATTAAATGTTTTATATTATTCACAATGTAATCAAATACATCCAACACTGAAAACTATCTGACATAAATGAGTTCATTAAAACTGTCGTTCTAAAGTGGCATAATCATGATTATTTATATTGAAATTTATTCATTAAAAGCGGGGTCATTCAAACTACACTCATAAATTGCTTAATAAGAGATATCCATCCACCAGAACTTCGAATACATTGTTACCCAGACAAGGAGATTGTTATTATAAGCGTATATCACACTATCCTAAGATAAAAGTATTTTATGATTTTAAAGAATGATGGCTGTTGATGCGCTGTACTCGCCACAAGTAACATAGTAATTCGAAAGTCTCATAGAGAAAGAAAGTTCCTAGGAACTCTCTTCTTCAAGTATCAGAGTGAATAGTTTCAGCTTTGCAGAGAAATAGGCGCATAGATAATTCATAAGTTTATGTTTAATGGTATACCAAACAACTAGTATCCGGTGAGATCATGTTAAAACAGATACCATCAGATATGCACGTATGTGCCATATTAGAAGTGCATATATCATTCATTCATTCTTGTTCCTTCATACATTATATTCTTTATAATTTCTTAATTGAGCAACCTTTTTATTTTCTGGCCTACAACATAATTACGAAGTAGAGAAACTAATGTAATGCTGGTTCGGCATTTTAAGAGGCTATTTTGCAAAAATACTCGTATTGCAGGCTCTCATTTCGAAAAAGAGGATAAACCGTCATTCATTATGTAGTAAAGTACTTTCTCTAACACATTGTGTAGTCAGAATCCTCGGTCCTTGACACCCAAATATTGCTTAATGGCAAAAGGTCTCCCGCCCGTCTGTCCGTCCGCCCGTCTCTTTGTGTCCCTCTCTTTGCGTCCGTCTCTTTGCGTCCGTCTCTTTGCGTCCGTCCGTCAGTGCGTCCGTCTGTCTGTGCGTCCGTCTATTCATCCGTTTGTCTGTGTGATTTCTGTCTGTGCGTTTGTCTGTGCGACTTGTCAACACAGTCGCCTAAACAGTTCAGATAATTTTCTCCGGAATTATAATTGGCGATCGCTCTGGCCGAGCACAAGAATCTGCGAATTTGAAACGATCATTTTCATTCTAGGGAGTACTTTTCGTGAAGCCTTAACATTTTCAAAATTTTCTTCTTAAAAACTGACAAAGACTCAATTTTTGTTAAACACTCAAAATTTTTGAACATTTTAAATTTCCAACTTTTTCGACGACTTCCTAAAATTAGAATATTGAACACGTAGCTTTTTTCTTAATAAAATCTGTTCTTCAAAGACATCTTGAAGAACATCATCAGCTAATTCAAAATTATTCTAAAATATGAATAGTTTTTGTTTAATTTAGAGTGTAATATACACAATGTAAAAACAGGTTTTCTTCAGTAATGAGAGAACATACGTACTGTAATAGCAGCCCTAGCTTTGAACTGAACTTTGCTTTTCGTGTGTTCCTTTGCTGGAGTAAATTTTTGAATGTTATTTTTGCTTCCACGGATACAAATAACGACTGGTGCCTCTTGCGGTGGCGGATCTCGTGTTGTGAAACGATGTCTCAAAACACCCCGGTGGCGAAGGGGCGCTGCCCTGAGGGAGGCGCCGCTGGGGCGCGTGCGCGGGGGCGAGGGGGCGGGGGCGGCGGACGTGGCGAGCGAGGGACAGCGTAGCAACGGAGCTTGTGAGGGAGGAGACGCGTCCGCACGCGGATCGGGTTCGCATCCCGCGCACGGCGGACGG
>BOPP01000071.1:4138387-4191235 GCA_017312745.1 Gryllus bimaculatus | reverse complement strand
CCTACTAACCGCGCCCCAACGTCCCCGCTAACAAACGCATGCCCAACGTCCCGCTACAACGCCGCCCAATGTCCCCGCTACAACGCGCCCAACGTCTCCGCTACAACGGCGCCCAAGCGTCCCCGCTAAACGCGGCCCGCCGGGAAGCCCTTTGTTCGTCATTTCGCTTAGTATCGATTTGGAACAAAACTACTGAAAACTACTCATGATCATAGCAACCGCGTTCGGTAGGATTCTGCCTCGCAGACAGCAGAGGCTGAATTCGACTTAGCCATTTAGAGTGGAAATCCTACCACCTTCGGAAAACTGGCACTAGGATCTCCCGGTCAGAGGAACGTCAGTAAGTCGCCCTGAGCCACCTAAATCAGGTATATATTTCTTGAAGCCGGTACTTAAAGCTGCTGCAGGGCCCTTGAGCGCCCGCTTTGTAGCGGGGACGTTGCGCGCCGTTGTAGCGGAGACGTTGGCGCTGCTGCCTGCTACGCCGCGCAGACGTTAGGCGCGCCGTCCTTCTCCTTGTAGCGGCGGACGTTGGGGCGCGTTGGAGCGCGAGACGTTGGCGCGTCTGCTGCGTTAGCTGGACGCTTGGCCAGACGTTGTAGCCGGGGACGTGGCACGTTGTGTGTAGCGGGACGATATGCGGCGCGGTGCTGTGCGAGACGTTGGGCTGCGCTTGCGAGCGGAGACCTTCGGCCCGTTTGTGTAGGCGGGAGACGTTGGGCGGCCGTGGTTACCGGGGAGCGTTGCGGGCGTCTGTTAGCGGGGAGCGTTGGGCCGCGTGTGGTAGCGGTCGCGAGCGGTGTGGGCGCGTCTGTAGCGGCTTGGGTATCGTTGGCAGCTGTCCTGATACGGGGACGTTGGGCACGTTGTAGCGGAGACGTTGGCGCGTTGTAGCGGGACGGTTGGTGCGCGTTGGTAGCGGGGACGTTGAGCGCGTGGTAGCGGGACGATTGTGCGCGTGTAGCGGAGACGTTAGGCGCGTTGTTAAGCTCGGAGAGCGTTTGGGCGCGTTTCCAGCGGGAGAGTGGACCGTTGGCGGCAGCTGTACTTTGTGTTTTACGATCGAGACGTTTAGGGCGCTGTCTTTTAGATAGAAGGGGGAAGCGTTGGCGCCGCCCGTTGTAGCGCGCGGCCTGACGTTGGGCACGTTCCCTTAGTTTACCTGGGACGTTTGGGGCGGCGTTTGTAGCGGAGACGTTGGGCGCGATTGTGCGAGCGGAGCGTTGCGGCCCGTTTAGCGCGGAACAGTTGGGGGGCGCCGTGTGAGATAGCCGCGCGAAGAACGTGGAGCCGTCTGTACTGGCCTTACCTGTTAGCTTCACTTGGGACGTTGGAGGCCGCCTCCGCGCTTAACAGAGCCTCAGTTTATCGTTTGTTTGTAAGCCGGTGGGATACGTTCCGTAGGCAGGGCACCGCAGTCTTCCCATGATGCGTACGGTGCGGGAAAGTGGGGTCCTGTGTTTCGGCGCGGTTGTAGAGCCAGGCGGGGACGTTGATGGGGGAAAGTCATACGATTAATTTATACTTTGTTGTAGCGGAGAGCGTTTGAGCTAGAGTAATTCCGAGCCGTTCTTGGTTTTAAACACGGCGGACAACGTTGCCAGCGCGTTGTTCGCGCACAACGTTGAGCGCGTTATGTCTAGCTCGGGGGACTCACGTTGGGACAGCGTTAGTTGTAGCGGGGACGTTGGCGCGCGTTGTAGCGGAGACGTTGGGCGCGTTTGTACGGGGACGTTGGCGCTTGTGCGGGGACGTGGGCCGTTTAGCGGCGACGTTGGGCCGCGTTGTAGCGGAGACGTTGGTTGCCGCGTTGTTAGCGCGGGACGTTGGGCCGTTGTAGCGGGATGACGTCTGCGCGCGCGCTATGCTATTTTCGTAGCATGGGGCGACAGTTAGGAGCAGCGTTATGACGATGAAAGTTAGCGGGGACGTTGGGCACGTGTTGTTACAGCGTGGGACGTAATCTATGCAGCAGCGTTGTTATAGGCTGGTCAAACGTGGGCGCGCGTTGTCAGCTTGGAGCACAGTTTGGGTCCACTTGGTTTTGTAAGCCGGTAGACGTTGTGCGCGTTTCGCCGTACTGTTAGCTTGAGCTGGGACGTTGGGCCGTTTGTTAGGCTAATGGTCTGCGAGACACATTAGAGCGCGCGTTGTTGGTCGCAGGCGGACGTTGGGCGCGTTGTAGCGCGCTGCTGGACGTATAGCGGTCCCGTTGTTAGCGGGGGGTGATCACATATATGTCGCGCGGCCTTGTAGCGAGACAGACCAGAAATAGGTCTTCACCTCAAAAGTCGCGCGTTCTTCTATGGAATGTCTGTGATTAATTTACCTGATTTAGTTGTAGCGCTTTATTCTCACCGGGGTGATACGTTGGAGACGACTGTTTTAATAACACTGAGGCCTGGTATAGACGTTATGTCCGCATAACACGCTTATCGTGACCGTGTAGAGACGCCTTAAGGCATAGCGCTATTGCTTATAGTATGTAATGATATTAAATCTTTCTCTGGCGTTATTGAACTTTACTTGACGGGAAACGGCATCGGTTGGGCGCGTTGTAGCCTTGCAACGATTGATTAATGAGCCATGCAGTTGTGAGGAACAATGTTATAGAATATTAGTATAATACGATAAATTATAGTTCGTTTTGCATATTACGTTTCTAATCTCGAGATAGAGATACATTCCAACTTCGATTCTCAAAAGATGTGTGAGAAACTCTGTCACTAGACTACAATTTCCTCAAATGCGCGGTCTTTTGACTGAGGGACCACTAGTGCTCGGATCTGTGCTCTATGCAATTCGTTCCACGTGCCCGGCCTACTTTGCCCCAAAGTGCCAGGTTAAAGTACGCCACAAGAGCCGTAAACGCACCGATATATGGGGTGATGTGTGAAGAGGCGGCGGTTGCGCGAGGGTAAAACAGGAAGGGCGCGGAGCGGAAGGGCGCAGCTGTTCCAGTGGTTGGCAGGTTGGGAATGCACAAAAAAACCCGTCGTAGCTGGCCGCCGCTTTTCATTAGAGGCGGCGAGGTCGGACGCAGGCTGCAGGGCGTCACCCGCCGACGCCGCTGGCGGCAAGAGCCTAAGCAGTGAATTTTTTAAAATTGTTAAGATTGAAGACTTTTTACTACGTCTGGTTCATTTCCACCTTTATCATAGACGGCCACCATCGCCGTACAAATGCAGAGCAAGATAGTTCCTCCTAATTATGGCATTTTTTTCAATCATTCATTTGTTTCCACAGCCAGCACCGCTCATCTTTCTGGAGTCACTTAAAAGGCCTGTTAGAATGCTTCACTATGCATTTCCAAGTTTCGAGGACGACGTCAGGTGTTGATTGATTTAATTTTAAGTATTTGCGTGGGTATTGTTGCGGTGCTTCATCTTTCTAAAACGATCGATATAGTTCCACAAAAACACGGTAAAGAGTGTCTGTTTTTTTCGCGCGTCGAGAGCTGAGGTAGCCATTGCGTCGATGTGACACATGCTTACGTCAGCTACCATGTTTTCCTTCAAACTCACGCTATCTCCCACTCACAAGCGGATGGAGCAATCTTTCCGCCTGCGGGTCTAATCAAGTTCCTCTTACAGAAAATCTTAAGCTGTCTCACCACCATATCTTTCGGTCAGTAGTTGATAGATGCAAATCGTGTATTTCAGTAAACTATTGAGATAGGACAAGGACGAGGAAGGAAGGATTCTGTGTGCGTCAGGCTCAATTGGACCTTTGCTGCAACATTCACCTGATGTCTGATACGGCAAGATAAAACAACAGTGATAAAAACCACCGAATTGGCGAGAAAGGGGCGGCTATGAATTTTTCTCCAGATGAGGCAAAATCTGACCCCAGCTATCTTGCTAAAAGTGTGACCTAAAAAATTACCTTTTGCCACCGCGCAACTGCGGTACTCAAACCACTACTTCGGATTCTACACTCAGGTCGCACAGCGAATAAATTGAACTGATGGCTCGGCGCGCTTCGATCCTGGCTTGGAGCTTAACATAAAACAGTACTTGAGTGTGACTACGCATCTTGAGTGTTTACTGGAGCTTTCCAATGAAAAAGGTAAATTGAAAAGTAACATGTCACGACGTCCCCGAAAATTGCGAATATTACATGAGACTAAAATGCTGCCTCGGATGCTACCAGTTGTGTTACGGGATTGCTTACACATTACTCGGTTCCCGAGACAGTGTAAACCCTAACGCGCCTGGTGGAGGCTTTGACGGCCGGGAAGATAACTAAAATTCAGCTGCAATTCAGAAATTACGCGAGGGCACGACAGAGAATATATGCATGTGTATGTAGGTGCGAAACGCAGTCCTCTCCGGCGTTCACCGGTTCGGGCACGCAGAGTGGATTAGCACGTTCTTGCACTGGTGTGCAAAGAGATAACTGATTCTGTGATGGGTTAATACTATTACGTTTCTTGCGTATAAACGTAGGAGACCTCACTGAAGCCAGTTCTAGAGGATTGACTAGATTGGACGACATGAGGACGCAACAGCTGAACAGACTGCCTGCCTCACGCGATTCGCTAGGTGAAAGAAATTGGAAACCTAAATAGAAGTTTTGAACAATAGCGAAGGGAGAATGAGTATAGTGTGGGAATATCGTAATGAGTATACACCATACAAAAGTACCATATCGTTGCTGCGTATATGATCCTGACACATTCATTGCTTCTATCCTGAAGTCTGACGAAGGAAAGGACCGAAAACTACAGAGGATGATGCGGGAAAAATAAGCAGGAAGTTGACACATTTGTCTTTTAATTCTTGAGTGATTTTTGAGAAGACATGGAAGTAATTATTCTTCCGATGTTTCCTAATTGCCTCTTCCCTGTGACATGGGGTGTCTGTACTGCCACAACAGTGTCGAACGAGGCCAAGGTCTACCAGCAACATCCATGCCTTGCGGTCATGGGTGAAGTACGTGTGGTTAGCACATAGACATTCCTGTGCCGTATCTTCTCATCCTTAGAAGTGACCTTTCTCATCGTCACACAGCAACAGATACTGAGCCATCGCAACGAAAGCGCATAGTAATCAGTCCCGACCGGGGATCAAACCCAGGATCATGTCATGGAAATCGAGCACGCTGTCCAGTGAGCTACGCGTGGGGTGGCGTACATGGCTACTTCCCCTAAATGTCAAATGCAAAGCTTTCAACTAATCTTGTTGCGACGTTAGGTTAACTCAATCTTCTTGTATTTGTACTTCCCACAATCCTATTCTCATCATTTTAAATCCGACAATTTGTAAAATATAAGCCTCAATGTTCATTTCCTATACCGGTAAACAATCTCAGTTCTCTCCCCCAACGCATCATATCAACCTCTCGTTCGTTCTCTGGAACTGCAAACTCACCTAACAGCGAAGCTATCTAACTTCCATATTTTTCAAAGCTTTCCAACGACTCCACCCTCTTGAAGGTGACTTCAGTGTTACAACACAACTACGCTACCACACATGTCAGCAGCTTTGAGCTTCTCTGGGCTTGGGCGGTGGCCCTCTGGAGGAGAGGCGGAAAGAGGGAAAAACTCGCTTGTCGAAGCGCGGGTCGGCGCCGGATTTCACGTTCCATCGGCAGGGAACAACTACCTTCTGAGATGAAGTGTGCTCTGCACATACGGGACTATCCTTCGTACTAGTTGACGCTATATACTCAGTCAATTAATTAAAGGCTTCCCAAGTAAGAAATTTTTATTTATATTCATGTTTTATTTTCGGGTGTCTACTGATTATTCTCTTTAATTCGTAACCACGTATTCATTGTTTGTTTTATCAATTACCAATTTCCCTTCGACGACTAATATTTTTTGTACGACGTTACCTACCAAAATGCTAACTAATCAAGGGAAAATAAATTAGCCTAAGTGTCTGAATAAATCATGTTTGCCTTTTTACGTTTAGAGAGTTCAATTCATTTGTCATTAAAGCTATACCTTTTTTCGCTTACGTCTCTCGGCCTCCCCCACCATCGAACTCTTTTCATCCAGTTTCGCAGAGACTTCTTCGGAAAAACGGTTCCAGGCCACGTCCGCCTCAACTCGGCCAGCACTCATGAAACACCAAATTTACTGCTGAATCGGCAACTGGGGGACTCGGAGAGCGGAGTGGTGTTTCGCTTCAAATATCAAAGAACTCTCAAAGACGCCTCGGGAGTCGCCACTCGCCCCGGCGACAGAATTAATTGGAGAGGCGCCGTGCTGCTGCGGGCAGTTGGCTCCACCCGCCACGCCCCCTCCCTCGCACCTCACACCCGCACGACTCTCCGGCCCCCGCGGTGCCTCTGACCGAGAGGTTCTAGGATTCGAGACCCGGTGGTGACAGAATGTTTCACCCTAGCTTGGTTGAACTCAGCCGCTGTCTGGAGGAGAATTCTAGTGATCGGATACTTTAAACGGTATTTTCCGTATTTTTTTCACTCAATAACAGGCGACTGCCGAAACAGTATCGTAACAAACAAGTCAGGGTTTGCCCGCGACCTATCCTTCCTCAATTTTGACCTATCGTTTCACCTTACACACACTTGCCAGATCCAGTGTGGTCTACCCTATCACATATATCGGGAGCTTAGGGCTTGTGCCGGGTAGGCTGTGCACCAAGATATTTTGATAGGAAAACACCGCAAGCCGATGTGTAGCTCGGCGTTGGATCTTCATCTATCGGGGAAATAACACTTTGTATACTATTCTAATATTTCGCATTTTCAGAACGCAGTTAATTGAGGAAAGCAAAACATCCACCAGCATGTTCAAAGAAGCCAGAATGGAAGGATTCTGAAGGATTGTTAGGTCATTATACCTGCCTTTCTTCCTACCTAATAATATTCGGCTCTAAGCCGCCATCCTGATTGGGGTTTTCTGGGTTAGATAGATAGATAGATTTATTAAGTTCGCTTTGAGCTCTATCGCCTCGTGGCAAACATGATAACAATTAAAATTAGAATTACTAAACATTCTATCACATTTTATAATTGGGCTTTACTAATTCAGAAATTAGGCGGCTCGATCATACCATAGTTCAATTTATTTCTAGCTAACTTAAAATTCACTTCTAGTTTTAGCATAACACTGCTCATTACACTACCACAACACTACACTAACACTGCACTCCCCTTTCACTACCTACACTCTTCGCCCCACTACACTAAACTTCACATCACTTGCGAACTGGGGGGTATTAAGCCATGAGGGAAATAATATTATGACAACTAATAATATAATAATAATATAAGTATAGGGGTAATAATTAATATAAATAATAATAATCAAGGATAAATGTCTCAGTCAGTATTATTCGAGATGATCTAGATGGAATGGAGTATATTTTTCAAATTTGGCTACATTAGAAGGAAAGCCTCTAGTGCTTCTGTAAAGGTAGTTTAGTTCCAATCTTACTTATAAAGTGCGATTCACAAAGGAGAACTCGTGCCTAGATCAGTTCCTTTGCTTTTCTTACACTCGTAACTTTTCCTAAGGATGGTCTCCTCTTGCTGTTTATAATCTGATTTCTGTATTCTTTACCGATATCTGCCCTATGTGTGTCCCCCCTGCTGTATGTCTTAATACATTACGCATAACGCCGCCCCGTTCCCTTCTCTTTGATAAGGACTCCCATTTCTCTCGTTGCGTCACCAAAAGCACCCGTGATTTAACAAACTTTGAGGCCCGTTTTTGAGATTTTATCTAACGCTTCGGATTTGGGCTCTTTTTCTGGTACGGGTCCAGAATGCGCTCCTGGTCATTCTAAAATTGGGACGAACAGAGGTGAAGTGATATGCTAGGGATCGGGCAATTTTGGACTACTATTTTTTAGATACCGCATTTACAAAGTTGCAGCTCTTCTCGCCAGGATTTTTTTAAGCGTATTGTTAATATGATCTAACCAAAGCCTAAGTCGCTTCGCAGCGACAAAAACCCAAATACTTACAGTTTTTTTTACACGTGGTAATAACACGTTAGTTCCTAATTCATAACTGGAGCGTAATGTTCGAGCGGGACTTGGTAAAGCAAATGAATTTACTTTTTTCCGGACTTAAAATTCCATGCTTATTTCTGCACGCCCAGTTCCATTAAACTGTTAAGATCACTCGCTTTGTAAACATTTTCGTCCTCAGATGAGCCAATACTCCTATCTATTATGCAATCGTCGGGTGAATAGTCTAACTTTTGATTTTAACCCAGTTGAATGTCATTAATTAACGCTAAGAATAGCAAAAGGGCCCTAACACACTCCCCTGGGGGGGACCGAGTTACATCGGCTTTCGATGAATATTTGTCTCCTATTCTGACTTTGAGTGCGCCCGTAATAAATTCTTTATCCCACCAGGATTATTCGATGATCTATTCCCGTTTCTGACAATTTGAAATTTAAAAGGCCATGTGGAACAAGATCAAATGCTTTAGAAAAATCTTAATATTATTCGGCGTTCGAACCCTACTCCCTTTCGCTCTAATGAATCTGCTATTGTCCTGGCAAAAAGCAATCCTGGTCCTGGCTGTCGCACGAAATACCCAGGACGAAAACCGTGTTGATTTTGAAATAGCCAATCAGTTTTATTCCAAACTCGTCTAAGAGTTTACTCAATCGCTTCAATCTTCGACCGACAATGGCGGCCAGAGGTAGCTCTGCTGTGCGACCCTGTCAGTTCTGTTGCGATAAAACCGTTACTTCGTAGTTCGCCACTCCAATAACAGAGTGGCAGGAAGCCACGCGTCGCATCTCGACAAAACTAAATCATTATCTAGTGAAGTAAACCACACAAGTGCTACTGATAAATAATTCACCGAAATAATTCCGTTGAGGTGCGACTCAACGGAATTATACGGCAAATTAGTGTAGTGAATGGCATGTAGCTATGACCCTCCAACAAGTGAAGTCGTAAGTGCTGCTTTACTTGTTCTTAACAACAGTGAGGACCAGCCAGCTACAATGGAAAGTTTCATCCCAGAAAACCCGAATCAATTCACCGAAGACGAAATGGAGGTGACGCAGGATAACATCAATCAACATAACACCCCCGGTGCCAATGGCAAGGATCGGATTCAACTCAGCCAACCCCCAACCGTTCAACTACCAAAAAAAGACTCCTCAGACTCCAGAAAAAGGTCAGTGACAGACAATGATATAGAGAGTGAATCCAAAAAAATTAGTAACAGTGATCAAATCACAAAATCTAACTCACTGTTATTTTATATGCCGGTGAAAAACAGGTTCGGACCTCTAAGTGAACTTGATAAGCAAGCAACTGAAAACACATTCGCTCATAGCAACGACCTTCCAAGTAATCAAAGTGAAACCTCCAATAAAATACCACCAATCGTAGTAGCCGAGTTCACCAATATTAATACATTCATCAAAGGACTTTAATCTAAAGTCACCACAAACTTCATTGCAGATCAAAAAACAATAAAATAAAAATAAGTGCAATCTCACCCACAGACTTAATCAAATATTTAATAAACACTCATCGAACTTTTCATTCCTTTAGAGACCCACTAAATAAAAATATATCTATAGTGTTCAAGAACGTCAATCAATCCATTACTGTTCAAGAAATATATGAAGACCTACAACAATGCTTTCCTTCGCTGATCAAAATCACTAGACTTCACAAACAAAATAGACCTATCCCAGTAGTTGCAGCTGTTTTTTCAGGACAAGATCCAATAGACAATATTCTAGCCATTAAGAAAATTTTTAACCATAGAGTAAATGCGGAAGCAAGCCAAAAACTCCAAGATCCCATACAATGACAGCGGTGTCTAGATTATGGCCACACAAAGAATAATTGCAACCACTCAATTAACTGCGCTTTTTGTTCTGGCAATCACTACTCGGTAACTTGCCCTAATCGTAATCATGTACTAGTGTCGTAAGTGCCAAGGCAGTCACGAGGCCAATAATCGAGACTCCAGCTGCCCGTATCTAAAATAATGCATTGAAAAAAGAAAAAAACTGACAACCAAAACAACCTCCAAAACAGAAATCAAAGATCTTCCCACCAACTCACACCATTACAATCTAACACCTCTTCTTCCGCAAACACCAATTCTCAACAACTTCACCTATATTAGTAGTACCATATCCCAGGCCCACCCAAATCCTATCAAACATTCAAATTCAACCAAACTTCCCCAAGAATCACACCACAACTATCCCATTGTAAATACAACAATTAATGCAATTACTTCCTATATAATCAATACCATAAACACCCTTGTCCCAACCATAATCAACTCAATTCAAAATTCATTTTCTGCCTACATTAACGGAAACAATGGCAACACCACACCATAAAGGTTTTACTCTCGCCAACTGGAATGCTAACTGCTTAACAAATAAAAAAACAGAACTAATAAACTTAAATTCACACCATGTTGATATATTTTGCATCACAGAAACTCACTTAAAGGGAAAAAAATAAATTTTATATTCCAAACTACATAATTTAGGGAGTCGACAGAAACCTAAACAAAGGAGGAGAAGTGCTAATAGCCGTCAATAAAAGTATACATAATCACCCAATAATAATCCCGTGTACTAGTAATATGCAACAGTAACTGTTGTCATTAAATTAGAAAAAAAATAAATATAGGCTATAATTGTAGGATAGAACATGGCTCCAAGCTCTAAGCTATAAAATAAAAGAAATAGGCACTCCACATTATCTTACACAAATCATTTCCAACTTCCGTGAGAAAAGAACTCTCTTATATAGTAAATTGCTTTCTCTAAAATATTGTTAAGTCAGAATCCATGTTTCATGGGGTCCGTGATACCGAAAAATTAATTGACGGCAAATCGTCTGTCTTTCCTCCTGACTGCGTGGTCAACGCTAATGCCTAAACTGTTAAGACGATTATCTTTAAAGTTTATATTCTCCGATCTATCTAAAAGTGATCACATTCCTGTGAGTTTGAAACGGGTATTTTTATTTTGGTGGAGATACTTTACATAAAACAAATATCTCCAGGAATTGTTACAATAATATTCAAACACTGATGCTCTCACTTCTGTTCTAAATTATGGATTGATATTTAATTACATCCCAACTAGTTGTAAAACAGCAATTGTACTTCCCTTTTGTAAACCACAAAAATATCTTAGAAACCCCTTAGACTCAGAAAGTGGATGTTGTTATAGCACTATTAGTTTATATTTTCGTTCACTAAAGATAGTATTTATATTTTCATCTTCAACTAACGCTAATGATTGATTTAAAAATGCATATATTTATTTGTAGTTCAGGTAAAGAAAAGAGTCACAGATATATTCGCATTTGATTACGAGTTTTAGATCCCTTCAGTATCACTTCCTTCGTAGGCCGCGTAAATTTCTCTTTGCAGAAGTAACAAAGTTTACTTAAAGTCGTTCTGCTTTACAGAATATCGGTCGAGAACAACTTTCAATTAATCCTGCTCTTCCCAGGCTCTCACAAAACGCAAACGTTTACTCGCCGTCTATTGTCTGTTTGCCCTCCGATTTAGTGGAATAAATAAAGTATTTAAATTTTTAATCTTTATTGGCCCGTGAAGACGACGTTTGTAATTGCAATAAAATGTTTCCAATTGAACATTATTACAACATAATTCTATAATAATGTCCTTACTATTCTGTAACTATATTCAAAGTAAAGTATTTCTCCTAAATGTTTGGCAGTTGTATTTTCTTAGAAAGAGTTAACCTCTTTCAGTTCTTTACATTTCTTTATTCAAATTATTCCATAAATCGCTTTAAGCAGACTTACTTTCCTTTAAAAACAGATCTCAGGGCATTCTTTCCATTTCAATGGCGCCGTCAGCAAAAGCAACGGGGAAGAGAAAGCAGTGGAGATAGCAACAAGTTTGATTGAGAAGAATAAAGGATAAGCCAGAAGACAGAATATTATAATTCAGAAATTTTATATATTGCATCGCATTGTATCGTCATCGGTGACAAACATGACGAATACTCGTAAAATACACACATACAGTTGATGATGAAATAATGGTAAAATTACAAAATTCACATTTCCATGTGGTAATCCATTTTTTGCTTAAAATCTCAGCCATGTACCCAAAATTAGAAGTAGGATTTGCGCTGTGGAAAGGCAAGCTCTCTGATCGCGGATCTCCCCGAATCGCTGAGAAGGCGAGGCCTCCGGAAGGCCGAAAGCGGACGGTCAGGGCAACTGAGGCTGCTGAGATCGTTGGGAGGCAGAAGGCAGGACACACGCCCCGTGGCGCACGTGTTTTCCACGTCCAAGGTTTGTGTCCACCGCTCCAGAAGGAATCGCAGCGGCTGTGACCGCGGGAGCGGCAGCGGTTGCAGCGTTGGAGGTAGTGGGGATGGAATGGAGAATGGTGGCTAGGGAAGTTGGCGGAGGGGTCGGCGGCGGAAGGAGGAGATAACGAGAGTGAGAATGACGATGCGGTGAGATGGTAGTGGGGACGGAGGCGAAGACAGGGTGGGGGTAGTGACCAGGGCGGAGACGGAAACAGAGGAAAGAGTGGAAACGGGGTCGGGGTGGAAGTCAGGATGTAGAGTGGAGGCAGGGTAAAAGCACAAAGACGGGTACAGGGATGATGGTGAGAGAGGAGGCGGTGTCGGAGGGGCGGTACAGTGGCGTGAGGGAAGATGAGGGTATTATCGGGGGCGGAGACAGATAAGGGACTCGGAGGGGGAAGTGCATGGGGGGGAGTCGTAAGGGATGACGCGGTCACTGGGAAGAAGCGAGAGTGTGTGAAGGTGGAAGAGCAGCCGCACGCAGTGGAGGCGGATGGTGGCGTTTGAGAGGACCGCTCGACGGGGTGATGTTGGAAGAGTGTGCGAGTCGGGGCGGCGAGTGGCGGTGGCGGGGGCGGTGGCGGCGGTGACGGGCCGCGTCGGGGAGAGCGGGTGGCGAAGATGGGGGCGGCGGAGTGGGCGGGGCGACGGGAGCGGGGCTAAAGGTGGAGGCATTCGGTGCATCGATCTGCAACAGTCCCTTTCATCAGAGTCGCTGCTCCCCAATGTGACTGCGAGTGTCCTCGCGTGGAAGCGACTTGCGGCGCCGACGGCCCTTACGCGCGTCCTCACCGCTTCACGCCCTCACAAGGACGCGCGCACCCTCGCTCTCCCTCACCTCTGGCCCCCCTCCACAACTCTTGTAAGAGCTGTGGCTATGTGTAGGAATGTAAATGGCTCCTAATTACAATAGAACAAATTAGTTCAATCGTTCGAAATGAAAACAAATCCTCAAAAGATATTGTCGCCCCTGGTACGTATAATAAATTTTGTTTACTACCTTCTGTCCCCAGATTTTGTGAATTCTTCGGATAAAGTCTTCTTCTAGTTAGCTCAGAGTAAATTATTTGATTTAATTTTTCAACATTAATATCAATAAATCAAGAAAATTCGAAACATTTGTATGCGTTTCAAAGAGAGCAAATTAAGATATGCTACGATCAATAATTCAATCGTCAATTACATACTGGTTGTGGTGAAAGAAATTAGAAAAAAAATTAATCACCAAACGTTTTAATTTATATTATTATCTTAAACAATCCATTACTTCTAGGCATTATTGGATCTTATATTTCATATTATTTTGATACATTGCTCAAGGGTTCTAAGTACTATGTCGCACATTTCCCGTCTCACATTTTAAATCATATTTTCACGACGCAATTCTGATTGTCGTTTTAGATTCTTTTTATTTTAGTGACGTTCATTTTTCGCGAATGACATTGATTTAATTTACTTAATCATCATTCCTGCAACACATCAACGAGCATCTCCCTGGTACTAATACCTGCTACCCCTGGTTGTTATTATCTGCCGTTATGGCGCGGTGTGCGTGTGTCTCAACACCGAATTCCAATCAAGATCAGGGAATACCCGGCTAGGAGTGCAGGTGTCTGCGCCGCGGAATTGCCTACGGCAGGTGTACCAACTTCGTCGATAGCAGCCAGGCATCTATCAAACAGAGCAACTCTCCTGGCTCCCGATTAGAAAATGAACTCGTTCTGTTATTCTATTCTATAATACAATTTGACTACTATTATTTCTCCATTTTCGTTTCAAAAAATCTTCTGAACACCATAAGCTTGTATTTGTTTTTTATTCCCGTGACCACGATTGTAGGATATTTTTTAGTTTTAGTTGGGAGAAAAATAAAATTCATTGAATTGCGATCAATATTGATTTTTCGTGAACTTTAGATTATTTTGTAAAGACACTCAAATAACAGAATGTAACAGAAAACGAAATATATTTACATACATCCTTTGTTGGCCATTCTATTAATTTTCTAAAGATATTTATCCACAATCTCAAAGAGCTACTTGTATGCCTCATACACATCATAAAGTCTTGACGAATACGTTGTTTCATATGTCAACTTCAGTTATGATTTAATAAAGGAGGGGTGTCCTTCTTCGGGATCAGCTTGTTTTCGAATTTATGTGAACCAATTTCTTGTTTCATTCGACCAATAATATCATCTTAAGTAGTTTTCTAATTATCCAATGCAATTAATAGAACAACTAAAAACAACTAAACCACACCGCACTGAAAGTGACCAAGATTCTGAGTGCACTCAAACAAATCTCACCGTTTCACTCTCAAATTAATAAAATTAATTTTTGAATGGCGCATTTCATCCGGTATGGCCAAAAACCGCCAAACAGCCGAGATTCTCCGAACACAGAGATGATAAGAAACGCTTATGGCGGCGCAAAAGGATAACAAATGCTACGCCCAATTAAGTCAACGGGCGGAGAGCTCTCAATAAGACGCGCTAATATGAGCGGTGCCTTTCGTTGAATTAAGACTAGTCCTCCTCTGTTTCGTAACTAATATTGTTTTAAAACGCATATGTGCTGGTTAATCATTCAATTATTAAAATAATTAAAATTCATTTGTTTTTTAAAATATTTAAAATTCAATATTTCTCTTATTTTGCTTGTTCATCATAACATCTAACGATGACCTATACATTGGTTAATGATTAAAGGAATTAATAAAAAATAACATTTCGTATTACAAGCTGGTTTGGATACATATTTACCTTGTTTAATTCCAAGCCAACAATACTATGCAGTTGTAAAATAAAAGCAGAATAATTGATTCAGGTTTAATATAATAATAATTTTGGTTGAAGGTTTAACACTTGGAGAAGTTGTGCATTCAACAAGAATAAATTCTCGTTATCAAGTACGTAAAAAGTGTTCCAATTTTATGTTACTACACACGTGCATAAAATGAGATCGTTTTATTTTCCAAGAATACGCATTTCAGAGCGTGGACACAGTCGCACTCGCAAAGGTCCTCCCAGGGATGAAGATTAACAGGCATTGGAGTGAGGAGGGTAGGATGCAATAAGGGTGGATCGGAAACGCCGTGTTCAAAGCAACTCATTATGGCGATGTAACTGCCGGCGGTTAAGCTTAAGGCAATTGGAGTTTCATGGCCATTCCACAATTGATCTGTGGGAATGGCAATTCATAACTATAAAACGTATAATTAATTGCTTATGATAATCAATACAGAGTCGTTCACCTCCACCCCTGAAATGTACCTTGTCAGTGTAATTATCTTCCGCAATCACTTCCTGTATGTATAGTTTTGGAAAATAATGAAGAGCTAACAGCACCGAGATATAATACATTAATTTATCAGAATATGTTCTGTATCGTGTTTATTAACATTTACTTCATTTCTCATTATACCTTTAATTTCTAAATATACCTATTATCAAAATATTTCTTGTGAATTGAAAGAATATGAAGTGAAATAAGAAGTCTATAAGTAAACATTTTGAAATATTGTTTCATTGACACAAAGAAGAAAAGATAGATGTTTATTGATCGAAGTTTCGTTCAATAGTATTGCTGGTTGAACAATGTTACAATTGTTTAAAATAATACACAACACACCTTGCTAATTTTAAATGGCACATTTATTAAGCGTAGTGCCGCCGAAGGGAGGGCCACCACGAGGAGAGACATCGAAACCCCAGAGGAATCGATTCGTCTGCAGCCAGTCGCTCCAAATTTCTAGATAACAAATCCTCATTAGGTCGGGGATGCCATCATTAGTCTACCAACGTAAAAAGCAAAAGAAAACCATTGAAATATATAAACTAAATGGCGCACTGTCGGAAATAAAGAGCGTGAGATCATTGTAAAATATGTTCTTATCTTAAGTGAGGTAGATAGACATAATCACTCCATTATTGAGGAAACACTATATTGTGGACATTTCAGAAAGTGCACATGATCGACAATTCTGTTAAGCGGACATGGAATCTCATATCCTGGGAATGTTAAATGTTTAAGATCTTTTCCCAGAATCTATTAAATATAGGCTTTTGAAACTTGTGCAGGTTGCAGCTACGTCACTCATAATAATACTGAAACAACGGCCTGTAAAATGGTTGGGTTATTTTGTAGATAAAAGTATTTTCTCATAATGCATTTTTCTTCTAAATAAAGTTGCGTAAAATGAATAATACGAAGGTCATAAAAAATTGTTTCAGTAAATTTAGGAGACCTTTATCAACTACTCCTGGAAAAATCACTTTCCTAACATGAATGTAAGTTGGAAAAAACTCAATTTAGTATCAAAAATATCAACTTTCGGCTAAAGGACTTTAAAGATGAAACCCTCAGAACACGCCAGCTCGATAACTTGATCCATCTGAAAAATCATTTTCTAATATCTAATTCTTTTTGAAACATTTTTATGTTGTTTAACTTAACAACATAAAATTTTCAGTTTACTTTTTGCACATCTAAGTATTTATGCACAGCATTATTTAACGGAAACTAAAACTATTGGAGTCGGCAACGGCTCCTAATCAAAGATGAACTTCACTTATAAATGAAAAAAATCCTTCAAGAATGATATTCACATATTTCAAAGGGAGGAGAAAATAATGGAGATTTATGAAAAATAAAACAATTTTTTGACCGCAAAATGATTCTATGTCCCCAAAACACGAACAAAAAAAAAGTTCCATTCCCTTTTACTGCTTATTCAATTATTTCGAAAATAGTAGTGTTACTGTATCGCTAAGAATGTTTCGTATTATATTATTGGGCTAGCTTTTGAGTCTTCCCACGCCCTCTTGCCAGGTTCCATCTAACTACATTCTATGAAACTTTCTGAACGTCTCGGTTTCCTAATGGTAGAACTAAAATACTACTGTAAGGATATTAAAGAAGAGTAAAATCTTATCCTGTATGGAAATTTTCGTTGATAAATTGCAGTCGTTTTTAAGAAAATGTCGTTTATGCACAATTGTAAATGCGAAATTTGAAGCTCTGTTTCATAGAAAACTTAAGAGGTTTCGAAAAACTTCATTGGAATTCATTTAGATCGTTTCTAATCAAATAAATTAATGTATACAAATCTCTGGAAATGTGAATATTAACGGCGTGAGAGGTATTTCAAAAAAAATTTCAGTTTCTTAATTTTTTAAAAGACAAAAAGATACAACAAGGTGGATTTTATATCATCTTAATCCGTGCATTTTGTTCTATCCATACAAAAAGTTTGAAGAAACAATGTAGAGTCGTTCAAAAAAACTTTGACCGTAGCTTTTATCTTCCTTTTAATGAGTTCGGTTGGGCTGCGAAAAAAAATATCTTAATTCAGTTACTGCCAAAAACTTGCTTACAGTCTGACCTGTTTGTAGTAATAGTGCACGTTTTCCTGTAATAAATATAGTCTGTGACTGTCCAAATTGTCAAATTTTCCAGAAAGTTTCTACAAGATTTTACAAGGATATACTTTTATATTAGTAGAATTTCATAAATATCTCAGTTCTTAAAAACAATTCTCGTATTTTGTCTCTTTTTCAGTTTCATTTTCCTTTCTCGCAAGCTTACGTAGTACATAGACAATATTGTAATTCTGTGACAGAAATCGGTGATTTTCCGTTTTCGAGAAGAACACGTATCGCGAGGCTTTGAAAGAATGGAATAAGAATCGAAAGAATGGATAAATATTGTTCCTCTCTAAGTAGTAAATTACTTGCTCAATCATTTTTGTTGTCAGAATTCAGGTTTAGTGCATCCTTGATACCAAAAACTTGGCGGTCGGCAAAGCGTCTGTACTTACGTGAGTCTGTCTATTCGTCTGTCGGTCCGCGGTCACCGCTAGCGTCCAAACCATTCAGATTATTTTCTTCAAAACATGTATTCCTCAATCAGTCTGATCAATCATAAAGCCCTACGAATTTGAAAGGGATAGTTTGATCGTTTGGGGTACAGTAAAGAACTCTATACAACATTTTCAAAATTTCTCAAAAATGGTTCCAAACTTTGGGATAAATTTTTTCGTAAGATTTAGGAAAAAACGCTTAAAAATGGCCCATGTATAATTTTAGTTGAACTCTCTCAATAATCTAAAAATGTAGAAGTTCAATTTTTTTGGCGTCTTCCTACAACTACAATATTGATGATAGAGGTGTTAATGTTGAATGAAATCTTTTTTTCAAAAATCACATGTAGAATGTTTTGAAAATAAAGAGTTTTCTAGAATGTGCGAGATGAAATCTGCGTATGAAAATGTAGAATTTCTAGCCAATACGAAATCTAGGCAACTAAAAAAATAATTTTTCAAAAACAGCTTCCAATTTCTCCTACTTTTTTAATAGACCAATTCACACCAGTAAAATGGTCTAGATACATATTTTTGTCAACTGTGTGTATTATCGAAAACTGCAAAAAGAACACATTGTATAGGTTCAATACTGATATTAGACTTTTTCCCTAATGAAATCTGTTCCAAACAAATAATTTTTTTAAAATAACATTCAAATTTTTTTTGGAAAGTCGAGTAATTTTTGCGTATTTTTATAGAAGTTTTATCTTTCATTCATCTTTTCATGGCAATTCATCTTTTTTCACAAAAATCACTCCAATTGTTTCTTAGTAATTTTTGCGATATGGAAATGACGCATGTTTCTTCTGAATTTTCGAAAATTGGAAAAGTTGCATATAATGCTAGAAATCTACTTTCTTAATAACTATCTGTAATAACCATCGGAATCCCGCGCGCTTTACGCGAAGGAGGGCGTCATTTTTCCACACACCGCTGCACTAAGACGGAAAGCATCACACTTCAAATGTTGCCTGGTGTAGCAATATTATTATCTTTACAGTATCAGCAAATATACCAATAAACTAAAATTACCTTTTATTGGTCTCGTTTAATAAAGTGGCGCTCCGTGGGTCAAGATTGGAGAGAGGATTTTGAATATCCATGATAATTTATCGAATTCGTAAATGTCTAGATACAGTATATTAAAAAAACCACGCATTATTTCTACTGATTAAATTATGAGAACAGCATCAACATCTAAGCCATTAGCGACCACTGTTGCATTAACGGTATGGTAACAATTGAGATAACATGATATGATGATAGGGGGTGAAAGAACGAACACAAATACAACCACCCCCGAGGCGGGAGCCTTCGGTCCGAGATCGCCAGGGCACTACTGCATTAACGATCTCGGCACCGTGATCTCGGTCTTTGTTCCGCGAGCGCGGAGGGCGGGGAGGAGAGGTGAACGAGCGAGAAGAGTCGCGTATGGATTCACCGGGCGATGGCCCGCCGCTTGTGGCTGTGCGCAGTGGCCGATCGCATTACGGGCGCCGCCGCGGGGTCCCACAGCGCACAATTGCGTTTGCGGCCCCGCCCCTTCCCCACGCCATCCGCAGCGCGCCGCGCCCCGCGCTCTGACCAACGCGCGCACGACAGAGGCGGCTGCACGCCGCGCCCGACACTCATCAATCAATGATGCCTTACTATCAGGCCACCATGCAAATTTCTCTACGCTCCTTCCGCCTTGTAGCGGATAAATAATGAATGACTCAGGTGCCGAAAGAGGCGAGTTGAACTTCTTCAGAGCCTTCCTTCAGATTTGAGAATTGTTTTTCTTAGAGTAAATCTATAACATGAACCGCCGAGGTTTACTTTCCCTAAGAAGGAAGTACTTAGCCTTTAAAAGTTTACGTAATTGATCGAGTTAAAGCCGCAAACTTGGGTATAACAGTCCGATATGCAATCATTTTGCCTCATTCATTAGGGTCACCACTGTACCCCATACATCACATTCCCGAATAAAAGAAAACAGAATCGTTCCTCCTCTTAAAAAATAATACTTTTCCTCAGGCATTTGCTGCTCTTCCCCCATCAAGTAGAGATCACATTCATAGTTACCTTTTTTATTTTAATTACTATCAATCTGAAATGTGACTTGGTTTACACAACGTTTAGCACATGAATTTACTGCCCCATGCGCTTTTTAGTAGGGGCACTGCACCAATTTATTAACAATTACTTGAGACTATAAGTTAAAATCATTCACACATGTTTGATGCATTCATTTGATGTAAAGAAAAAATGTCTGTTTTATTACAATTTTTTTCAATTCATTCAGCATTGGATCAAAGTATTTAATTATAAGCATTGACGTTTTAGCAGTCTTAAGAGTTATCATCACAAATAACTCCAAAAACTGTCATTCAGAGTTTCTTCACTGGCTACGTCAGGCCCCTGAGGATGGATGTATCATCAGGCCCCTGAGAACGGAGGTAACGGATGCGGATGTCCATCCCTAAGAGTTAATGGTTAAAATTTTCTATAATAAACACCACTGAAAGGCAGAAATACCAAGCAGGTATAAATACATTTAAAAAAAAGTTATCATCGGTTCTCACACAGAAGACTTTTTTTCAATTAACAAATTCTGAGGTGGATCGCAAGGGAAGAGTTCTTAAATAGACAGACATTACTCAAGAAAGTTAGAACTTTTACCCTCCAACCTCAGAATACAAATCCAATTTTGTAGATAAACAATAACTTATGAAATGGATTTATTGGTTTACTTATTTCCGTACGAAAAACAAAACAATATGTTTTAAATATCAATGTATATTATATTTTCGTAGAACTGTGACACGCTCACCACTAACCCTATTATTATTACTCGACGTTATTCATTTTATTTAATTTATTGGAGTGGCTGGCTCTAACTTTAACCAAGGTTTTTGGCGCCTGCATACTTACACTATCTCAGGGTATCTTCGTTTTCTTTTCGTGTGCTGAAAATCGCCGCTCATATGAGTATCGGACGGTGAAGTTTTAAATGCTAGGTATTACTTATTCTTTCAAGTAATTCTGACAAAAAATCAAATAAGTGTAATTTGTTTGAAATAGTGAGCAAAGTGGACATGAAGTGCTCACTACAAAGTTAATTTTATTTTGATATTGTTTTCGTTTCTGATGTCTGACAAAAATATTCTTTATACTTTCTTTACTTCCACAATCGTTGATGACCATCGACTATCTATTTAGAAAATGACAAATTTCTTTAGGTCTTAAGTTTATCCTTTAATTATTAAAATATGTCTTGGCCTTGCTACATTGTTTATAAAATCCTTTAACTTATCGTCTATACTTTCCGTACGAAGATACCTCGGCACACTTGGTTACGAATTCAGCGGCTATTTCATATTTTCATTCTCGAACTCTTCACGTCATCACACTAAATTTATTCTGTTCATATTGCAGCTATTCGTGATCTATTTTTTCCGAATATTATTCTGTTCTCATTGATCGATTTTAACTTAACTTGTTCTCATATTCTCTACTAATCGTTAACACATGGCCATTTTCTGCTTTTCACCAACTATAACAAAATATGTTTACTTGTTGGTCTGACAGCCATAGCCCCTCCCGCTATCAAATCCATCTTAGTTCTGACTCAAATAAAAGTGTTCCTTTTCGTCAGCAATCTGTAATAAATTTCACTTGAGTCCTTATTACTACCTCAACTCGATACGCTCGTGTCATCCCCGCAACCATCCATCTAGCACTATGCTGTCATGTCAAAAACGTCTTATGTTATTTTCATATACCTTGTTTCCCAAATATGTTCGAAATTTTCGAATAGTTATTTACGATATTAGTGTCGTAATGCATCTCTCAATTTTTAAGGAACGGTGTGAAAACTAAAATGTTCATTGCATATCAGAAATATTGTCAGGCTTCAACATCATCAGAAATTACAATTTCGAATTGCAAGAAATTTGTTGTTAATGTATATAATAAGTAATTAAATCATGTTATTACTTGAAAAATTGTTAACATAGTTATTTTCATAATATATTATTCAACTAATTATTGTTATTTTCAATAGTAGACCATGGAATAATGCTGGTCTCAGAATAACCATACTCGTATGCCATTACCGCATTAGTGTGGTAATAAAGTTCATTACCACACTAGAGCGGTAAAGTACTTTATTATGAAACTGATTATAATAGCATAATGTTTAACATTACCTAACCAAAGTGGATAAAATTTATTTAACCAATTCTACATTTTCATTCTCGGATTCATCGTATCCCTAATGTCTCATTTTTATTTCTATCTTTACGCAAATTCCATATATTTTACCTGTTATTTTGCGTTAGTGTGTCTAATTTTAGAATACAAAAACCCGTAATGTATTTTGCATTTCTCATATCTGAAGATAGAGTAAAATTAATTTCAGTGGTTTCACTTTTAATCTTTCATTGCAATGTATTGAGTATCGTACCAATCTTAAAATCTCTCTTTACCATTTGTCAATATTTAAATACTTCTTTTTCCAGTATTTTTCATTTCGAATTCATGTCGTATCTCTTCATGTTTTCAAAAAAAAACAATAATGAAACTTCTCTGCAACGGAGTCTAATATCGAAGTAATATAACATCTTATTACCGGTTTTCCTTTGGAAGTCGTACAAAGCAGTCAAGAAAATCAGCTATCTAGATGGAGCGACCATGGAAAGCACACCGCAAAATTATATTACGTACCTATTCGAGAACCATCACTGTTCGGATCAATAGAGCCGATATCGGAGCGGGAGTCGGTCGTGTGGGAAGCAGCGGGAACCAGCAAGGCCATTCCCAGACCCCGGCCGCTCGCCGTTGCCGCCGCCGCCGACGCTACGAGAGCCCCTGCGCCGCAGCGCGCTATGCAATCCGCTCGGCGCTTACGTTCTGCGGTCCTCCTCAGAAAAAGACGATCGTCCTTCGAAGACCACGTGACTACGAAATATGCTGCGCAAGAGTGGTGCAAATGCACTTGCGCTTGGAAATACGTTAATTTCAATTAGTAGAATTTGTATCTTGAAAATCTCTTAGTTTTAAATAATTCATGTATAAGAATTATTTATGTCTGACAAAATACTTCCATTACCATGATTATGGTATATACTGAACTCGCACAGTTCGCAGATTCATGCAAAAAATCTTGAATCATTATTTCGTATACAATGGATGGAAAGGTTTTAATATTAGATGCTTACTTCTATAACTCTACAATATTTCATTACTTCTTTCTTTCAATGCATTAACTAGTTAATAACTAGTTATTACTATCCACACAACAATTGAAAAAACCCTAATTCCAGTACTATGCGTTTAAAAACATTTTTTCCGTCTTTGACTGTCTCCAGCATCTATTAAATGCACCGTTTCTCTCTTGTACGAATACCGGATCATTAGAGTGCTCACTTGAACGAAATTGAAGACGTTTATTGTTGAATGTTGTTATGAATTAACAGTGTAATATACTATTAAAATTACATTATTGAATTTATTTGCTACCACAGAAACCTTTTGACGGCGGCGGCGGTGTAACAATTAGCGTGTCTGGCTGTTATACCCAAGTTGGCAGGTTCAAACCCGATCGAAACCGTGGAATTTTAAGGACGAGAAAATCTTTCGTACGCCTTCCTTCAGAGTGGAAGTAAAGCCAGTTGTCCCATGTTAGTAGATTTACTGCATGTAAAACATCCTCAAGCCTAAATGAATCCTGTGAGCTCAATTCAAATTGCCTGTTTCGTCGCCCAAGGTACCTCCTGTCTCCGCTAATGAAGGTACTAACGGGTGCAGAACGTTACCAAAATTGGCGTGGTCAGATGATAGTGCGGGCCTGATGGCCCGAGTCTCGCTACGTAAAACAAGACATCAATTCATTTCATCTCCATTACTTCAACTTAACAACCTTATACAAACAATAATTTGGAAATTTTAATTAGACACATACACCATATATATATATATATATATATATATATATATATATATATATATATATATATATATATATGCAAAAGTTCTCCCGGGGCCGACTGAACTCAACACTAAACACGAGGGACCAACGTGGCCAGGACAGGTTTGTGTGCTGTGTGCAGGCAGTGTGATCAGCTCGCGTTTTATTTTTTGTTTGTATGTTTTTTACATATTTTGGCTTTATACATTGTGTGCTTTTTACTGTTTCTTACTTTGGTTTTCGTAATATTTTGTTCAGAGCGTTGTTCAAGACAGCTTTTTTCATGTTTGAGTGATGTGAGGGTTCGAGAATTCGTGTATTCATCAACACTACTACAACGTAAGTATCTCGTCCATCTATATTACAATGCTATTTTATGCCATCAATCTCTACTTAACAACAACCGCTCCCACACATACCCATACCCACATTAAATACTAACAACATGGAAAGAATTTAGGAAAATCATAATAATCAGAACCCCCAATTCAGGAATCTAAAAACGCGTTTAATAATGCTATTGAGCTTTGTATTTCTAAACAAAATAATAACCAGTGTTATCATTCAGCAACAAATCACATAGCACATAATAAAACAAAAATACATACTACATTGCCAGATCTCCTAATAACCATAATAAAAACCAGAAACAGAACAAGAAGACTTTGGAACAACAATAGAATTAAAAAAAGAGCTTAACATCCTAAACACGATAATTAAAAAACAATTAAAGAACACCGACACTCGTCCTACAACTCTTTAAGTAAATCCCTACGCACAACAAACAACTGACTTTGAAAGTTTACAAAAAACAATTTTAAGAAGCAGAGCACCGTACCTCCAATAAGCACGCCAACTGGGAAAAAATGTTCCCTATTAACAAAGCCAAACCATTAGCTCACTTCTTTTAAAGTATTTTCTCGCTTAATAACACTCCAGCCCACCCAGAACATATAAAAATTGATAACTCTGTCTCCGCTCCGAACTACAATGTTCTACAAAAAATAAAATTCATATCACCACACGAAATTAAGAATATAATAAAAAATCTCCCCTCAAAAATGCCCCTGAACATGATAATATCAAAAATAAAATTCTAAAAAACCTACCGGTACTAACAATAGCCTTCATAAATAATATGCATAACTCAATATTCAGTATTGGTTACTATCCAATTATTTAGGTTTCAAAGCCAAATAAAAATCATAGTATCTTAGAAAGTTACAGACCAATCAGTTTGTTGCCAACTCTGTCAAAAATTCTAGAGAAATTAATCCTGAAAATATTAAATAATTATTTAAACAAACCACAAAACATGCCCAAACATCAGTTTGGCTTTATTAATCAAGTTTTCACTTCACTCCAACGTCTTTGACTAACTGAACACATTTATTAAGCATACCAAGATAAAATGCACACAATGGCAACTTTCCTGGAGATATCACAAGCCTTTGACAGAGTTTGGCACCAAGGCTTAATATTCAATTTGCAATCAATACGAACACCACTCTACCTGGTTAACATCATAAAACATTTTTTAACAGATAAAACATTCACAGTGACAGTAGAAAAGCACAATTCAAAACCCCGTAAAATACAAGCAGGCCTTCCACAAGGCTCCCCACTTTCACCAACTCTATTTAATATCTACTCGTCAGATATTCCGACCACAAACCAAACCCACATAGCACAATTTGCAGACAAACCAGACCCACATATCACAATTTGCAGACGATACAAATCCAGCCATTCAATTAAAATCATTAGTGAAAAATACAAAAACATCTAGACAAAATAGATAACTGGTCAACAATATGGAAAATTAAACTAAATCCATCAAAATCCACTGCCAAACTATTCTCGCTAAAGCACTTCTACACTCCCTTCCCCTTTACAATCAACAACAACACATTTCCACTGTCAAACCGTCAAATACCTTGGACTAAACTTAGATACAAAACTGAACTGGAACTCCCATATTACAATCAAAACTCAACAAGCAAAATACAAAATAGCGCAATTAAAACCTCTAATAAACTCCAAACGCTGCATATCAATAGGTAATGCTACAACAATAAATAAATCAATAATCAGACCATAAATGTTAAACGCATGCCCCACATGGACAAACGCATCAGCCACAACCATAAATAAACTGCAAATAATACAAAATAGATTTCTCCGTTTAGCAACTCACGCTTGCAACCATGCTTTATATACAACAAACAATTACCAAAAGAATTGAATATAAAATCCATCATTAAACACATATCCCATCTCTCCTATAACTTTTATTCATATAGCAACTCTATACCACACGTCAGCCACTACAACCTCGCCTCAACAGACTCCAACTATACTCCAACACGAGTAAAAAACCGTTACCCTTTCAGCGCATTCCTAGAAGAGTTAGTTTATAGATAAGGAAATAAGAATGGTTGTAAGCCATACAATACATATGAAAAAGCGATGGAAACTGAACAATGGACTTCCGAATGAAAAATAAATATGTTAAAAAAAGGACAGTTCAAAAATAATGAAAGGGTGGACAGTGTCCGGTTTCGTTGAAGGTTCGATTGTTTTCAATACCTTAGAACATAGTGATGACGAAACACAGCTAGTCACAGAGTTCAATATCTTAGGCTTCAATTCAAATTATTAAACGCAAGGTAGCAAAGTTTTAGTGTCAAATGCGTATTTAAAGCATGTACGTGATACAGTAAAATAAGTATCGTTTTCTAAATTATGACATTCGGTATTACATAAATAGCAAAATACTTTGTGACTGAAAATCTTCCCGTACTTATGTAATCAGTGGCAAATCGAGCACTTCGTAAGAGGACGAAAGTCAATGAAACCAATATAATGAACTACTTTAAACGCATCGTACAACAAATTAGATTACAAGAGTCTACTGGCACAGGAGAATACCACTATTCCTTTGGCTTTGCCCATTCACAAGGGCTTTTGCCCGCCTACGCCAGTCCAGATTAAATTGTTCTCCAGCTGGACTACCCAGGCACGGATGCATCCTGGCCTCCTGTCACTTGCGGGAGAGTGATGTCGCCCATGCTCCTAGGTGAATTTATGTACTTGAAAAACGCGTGTGAATAGCAGCTCAAAAGAGAAGCCTGTGTATATATTTTCTTGAGCTCTATACTACTATTAAATACTTTTCCTCTTCTGGCCCTGGTACCCGTGTAGGAAATACTAACAGTTTCTCCTCAGAGCAATTAAATAGTTTTCGCGTCGCTTAAAAATGGGTTTATCAACTTTATCAACGTATATTTCGTCATAGATAAAAATATTATATAATTTCCTCAATTAATAAAGCAAATATCCTATTTGGTAATTACAATCATAAGACAATATATGAGTAAAGTATTTGACACTAGCTAAATAGTTAGATCGACTTCAGTCGCTGTCTAGAGGAAAATTCTAGCGGCCGGTTGCTCTTACCGTTATTTTTCCGTTGTCTCTCTAACCAGCACCAGGCGAATGTCGGAGAAGTACTCTCGTAAGAACTCTGCGGGAAGGGGTTTCTTATCGAGTGTCAAATTTTCCGGATGATATTGTTATAAGACTAGTTTCATATATACGAAAGACCCATGGAAACGTGACAACAGACTATTACTGTAAAGCTATTTTTGTCACAATGGCAATTAGATATTGGTTTGGCTGCAGTAGGGACTGGGAAGAATACCTCCTGAGTTTCTTCCTAACAAAACATGAGAAGTAGAAGACTACTTTTGTATTCCATAATAATATTATTCTAGTTTCATTTGTAACAAAGTAGAGAGAGCGTAAGAAGTAGAGCGGTAGCGCTTCCTTCAACATTGCACTACAAATTTGACAGACTGTGATACGAGAAAGCTATGCATCATCGTGCATTATAATGCCCCAAGGCAGGAGTAGACACTGTGAATTAAATGGGCAGTTGGTATTCCGTTTCAAGCATTACCAGATGGTTAATGTCTCTTTTCCTCAGATTATTGAACATTGCAGAGGTGAATACACATTCATTCTCTTGAAAGGCAACAAACATGACTACGTAAGAAGCCACAGAAATGTTTTGCACAATTTGGTAATTTCGGTGTCTGAAACTTGTGTGGTTGTAAGATCAAAAAAGTCTTCACTTCCTTTCGATGTCTGTATGTTTCTGAATTGCAATAGCAACGATGAGACCATTGGAGAGCAATAATCAGAAAGAAAACGCGGCAAATGTGTGAACTGCGGCCAATTCAAGAATGCAAATTTACTCAGCAGTCAAATGTGTAGACAAATCACTAGCAAAATACACAAAAAGTGTGTTTACCACAATCTATATCACATATTCTGATTCTATACAAAGCACACTTTAATGTCAGATGAGTTTTAAATTTGTAATTACGTACATGATTTTTAAAAATTGTATTACTCGCAGAAATATAAAGATAATTCTTAATGTTATAAAATGCAGTTATTCTAAATGAGTTAAAGATTAGCATACTATAGTTATATAATGAGATATTTTTTATGCCCGTAAAATCGAAAAACCGTGGTGTTGCACAGAGTGCAACGCGTGCCCGCTGGTGTGACTGCATAAAGCACGGCCTCTCGAGAGTTAAACATACATGCACTACACTACTTCTCATGCCGGGAGGCCAGTCGGAAGCTTAGATTTTGCCCCAGCTGGAACGGTTTCCCACTGATGAGAGATACTTGGTTGGGAAAAACCTACAAGTCGATGTGTAGATCGGCACCGTAACTCGCCATCAAGCAGAGGAAGATCATCACAACATCCCGCGATAAAAAAACGAACTTTACATAGGAGACGAATGACCTTGGCAATTGATGCGCCCGGAATTGCTCATCAATCAGTCAATCAATTCCTCAAGAAACCGCCACTGCATGAAATTGTTTGCCAAATTCTATTACCATGTAAATTTTATTTAGAATTTCTTTTACATAATTTCGACTAAAACGTTTGCTCGTTCAGCTTGAATTTTGTGTCTCTCAAATTGACCTGCAGCTGAAAGAGACCCAATCAGATCATTGAGATACGAAAAGACACCGGCATTAATTAAACATAATATTTCAAAAAAATCTATCAGGCATAGAGGTTGCAGTCTCACAAGAATCTCTCGCAAAATCATAGACGTTACATAATTTAAAATCTCTAAGAGGCGAAGAAGAACATGTAAGTACGGCGCTGAAAGAAACTTTATACAGTATGTTGTACACCGATTCGAAATTGCAATGAATGTGAATTTTTAAAATGAACGCATCATGGATAATTCATATAAGCCAACATTTTAGTTGATAATTATCGCTGCTTTCATGAGTTCATAATCCAACACTGCAATGATTTTAGGTAAAACTGAAATTAAAAGACCATAAAACATTGTCCACTTCTAAAAACATTCTTTGAAAAATTGGAAATAAAGCTTAATTATTTACGTTTACCCAAAAATTACGCATATAAAGCTAAATTTTCTTTTAGATAAACTAAGTCCCTGTCAAAAAAACTCAAAATTGTATTAATAAAGAAATAAAATGTATATTTGCGTTATATGTTTCATAACTTTTACATAAAAGTCAACACTCGGTGTTTAAAATTGTACGAGTGTGTTCGTTCCAGTTACTAGTTTAATTTTTAACTATTTAGTGCCTCTGTCAATTAAACTGCTACTTGTAAATGTGAATAGATCATTTAAATAAGTACTCGTATTTGTAGTATAAAAGTACTCGTATAATAGTTAAAGCAGTAGAATTAAATTGTTGCACTAGGAAAAAATGGGACTTATGAAATTAAGTATCTCTTACTATTTTTTTCATTTTCGTAAGTTGGAAACACTGGCTTAAGTTAGGTTGACTTCGACATGCTCTTATTTCTCTCGTTGAATATCATTCTAGTTGCGAGAAAGTGATTAATCATCAAGTAGTTTTTGGATATGAATGATTTAAAATTTTAAATTACTGTGGTTCGCAATCGTTCTTCAAAAAATACAGTGCAGACAATAGCATGATTTGTACATCATAACGTGGAGAACAAGAGATTCCGGATCCTACGATTTCCTCAAAAGATTTTTGTTAATTACTCCCCAGAATTCTCGGTGAGGTTATATTGCATTTACCATTATCTCATTCCTCAAAATATTTACTATGTATTGAATACAGGAAAAAGTGCTTCCACTGTGTACCTTCATTATCTTAAAACTACAATACATACAGACATACACACAAACAAACAGACATTCAGACAGACTGGCAGGCAGAGAGAGAGAGAGAGAGACATGCAGACAGACAGGTTGATAGGCAGATAGACGACAGGCATTTTGCCGTCGCTCGGTTTTTCAGTTTCAGGGGCTCACAAAATGTATATTATGACTACACAGTGTGTTAGGGGAAGTCATTACAAGACAAAGATTTATATTGTTGTAATCATAGTCTGACAATAGGAATGTTTCTGTCGAAAATACTCCGATTTCCGCCACAGCATTGTAAAACTTTCTCTTTGCTACGAACTACGTAGAAAGGGGGGCAAGTAAAAATATTAATGATATTGTTGATGTTTTCTAATTCAATTACACAATTTACTACGTGTTTGAGTAAAATGAAAAATATAGTAAGACCGCTCGTTGGAAATGTGAAACCCACTTGCAGAGCACTGACTAAAGATGGCATTCATGATTGACGTGCGACCTTTGCTTCCCGTTAAACGGCTTGTTCTTCGCGTGATAGGGCTGGCGCTCTAGACAGGATCATTACGCCGAAGTCACAATTGAGGAAAAGGCAGCTGAGGTGAAGGCGCAACGAAATAAACTTTAAAGCCACTTTCCGTCTCCTACGCCTTTCCCTTGTACTCTCTTCCGTACACTTAAACACTCCCTCTCCATTATTTATTTCAAGATTAAATATTAATCACTTTCATCATGTCACCTTAGCCTTTAAGGTTTGCACGAGAATGCTAAAATTTCCATGAAGTCGATTATCATAATAAATTTTTGGGAGCGTTGTATTTTTATGAACAGTTTCGAAATAAATGATGAAAATAAAGCACAAAATGTTTGAACAAAATAGAAAACTGTTACGCAAGTAACTTCAAATATGTAAGTTCTCTTGTTAATTTTAGAAGAATACTATTCTCTTAGTATCATTGTCTTGACGTACGAAACATTCGCGGCTGTTTATGCTTCAATATGCACGTCATTTTTATATCATGAAACTAAAACCGTGAACCCACATAAATAATAACGTATTCTTAAACGTTACATTTGATTGTTCATGAATGGATGTGTGTGTCGAAAAATGTAAGTATTAATATAAGGAAAGTTATTAATGTAAGGTAAATTATTTTAATCTTCCAACACTGACTTATATCTTCCTGAGAATAATAGCTAAAACTAATCATAGAGGTCCTTTCTGATATGTAAAAGTCACTTTTTCAAATATTTTCATTCTAAATAGGAAAATAAAGGTTCAAGTGTGATCTTAAAATAGAAAACAGCTTTGAAAAGCAAAGAATCTATTATTAGAAATTATTACAGATTAATAGATTTGGTTTGATTTGATATATTTATTACAGTCGCATCAATACATAGAGTCTTTATTATCGCGATACTATAAATAATACACAATCAGTACAAAATAACACAGTAACTTAGAGATTTTACATATATGGTTAATATGTTATACATCTTTCACTTTCCTTTAACAAAGCAAATAAGTTTAATACACTGTTCTTTCTTATTGAGATCTTTAAGAAACTTGTTTGTACTTGTTTCTTTCACTTTCGTATTCAGAGGCAAACAAACAAATGTTCTACTGAAAGAGGGATCTTGCACACACGACAGTTAATCAGCATCCGTCCTGTTCAATAAGTAGCCGTGTGAAAATTTTGTGTGCCTATTCTACATCCTTGTTAAGACAACCTGATCATTTCTGCAGAAACTGACCGTTGGATTATCATCTTCAAGTTTCCTAACTGATCTAAATTTGCAACCCTGTAAGTTGTTCCATTATTTACTATCGAGGTCAGCTAATGTGTTCTTGACTCTTTTGAGGTACATATTAATAGAGATTAATGATGTACAAAATTATTTTTCAAAAATTAATCGTAATTGGCCATAAACTTCAGACACTCTCAATTTAAAACAAAATGCCACTACTTTCGAATCCCAAAACTCACCATGAATTACGAAGAATTGAAAAAATGGTTCCTGCTAACACTTGAAATCCAACACTTCAGGGAATTTCTTCTCGTGTTAGTAAAACTTCAAAATAGGAGAGTGGAGAAACACTACGTAAAATATTAATATTGTAATGCAAGTGACTTTTAATTCGTTAACCATTTGGTTTGTTAAATTGATACAGTACGAATTACGGTAGTATAAACAATTATTATTTTATCATGTTTTCGTAGGAAGCGAATGCTGTTCGTAGTATCATCACCGAATAGTCTCTCTCCGGACCGGACGTGGAGACCTATGCCCGGAAATTTCCTACGTATTTCCACAGGTTTACTATGTGGAGAAGCCATCAAAATATGCGCCGAAGGGGTAGTCTCAAAATTCTTAACGTCCATGTCGACGACGAAGTTAGGAAGTCATAACCCCTAATATTATTCTAAGAAACATCCATGTCTTGCTGTCTACGTTGCTTCCCTAATCCAGCCCCATCTTCAACGTTCCGTCTTCGGCACCCCGGCCTTCGATCGCTTTGAACCCCTGTGGGCGTCTGCCTGGACAGCACCAAGCGCGGGCCCATTGGCGTGACCGCGAGCGTGCAACTTTCAGAGCCCCAGAGCCAGCGACAGGCCGAGACAAAGGGAATCAGCAAAAGAGGCCACGGCGGGCAAGCAGGCCCACTTGGTGCACGGTCAAGGACGCGCTGCGGTTCCTGGAGGCTCCTTCCTTCCCCGTCGCAAATCAATCACGGAGCATCGGGGTCTCTGGTGTCATTTGGAAAATGAACACTTTGTATTCTAGATATGAAGAATTAATCAATTCGTATTGTTGGCTCTAAGCAACGGTAGAATAGAGGAAAATAAGTGAAAGTAAATCCCCTGCGTACATTTCCTTTATAAGCCTTTGAACTCCATCAATAGGTTAAAGGTTCATCATCAGTTAAATAAATATCAATTTCGTAAGCAAGTTTTGAACTACAAGAGAATATGAAAGAAATTGAAATAACGAACAAAAGCCTTTTATAATACATACCAATGTAAAGAAATGTATGTAATCTTCGAAATAAGAACGCACTGCAACTTTTCTTCAAATTGCGAAGTTTTGCAGTTTCGTATTTTAAAAAATACTTAAACATGTAAAAGCGCTAATTAAAAATGAAACTAGATGTGGAAATTAGGAATTAGGAAAAAGTATTTACGCCTTGCATTAACCCAATTATCTTTTAATGACAATTTGCTTCTCCTAAATTCATTTTCCGCGCAAATTAAGACCGTCATTTTCTCGCCCTTCCTGGTGGTGTGATGTGTAACTAACTTCATGTTTTCTTATAAAGAATTATTCTTCTATGCTAAGTTTAAAATTCATTTTTACTTGTAAATGTATGGTTATTTATAATGTGTTCCATTGACACACTAAGTGACTTTCGTTAGTACGAGAGGAAATAAGTCAAACAGCATATTAGTGAATGTGTGTCATCAGCTTCCAGGGAAGCCTGAAGCCCCTCGCGTTGCCCCCTCCAGGGATGCGCCATTGGAAGATATTAACAAACGACTGTTGGTTAACCCCAGGAAGCATGGACCCGGGAAATTACACGTGCAGAGCCTCTGAGCGCCGGCGTAATACTAGAAAAAAGGTTTTTATTCTTAATAACTTCATTTCTTAATAATTTCAATAACAGTCAACTTTTAATATTAAAAAATGATTATGTGTTTACTTAATGACTAATAGGGCCTTAAAAGCCCTGCATATGCATTGACGTGATAGAATCAAATTTCAGGAACTATATAACTTCTGAGAATGTTTCCTTTGCCAGTGACCAAAGTTAAAGTAGAAAGATAAAAGGAATATTTCACGGTAGGCAAGCTCTCCGAGATTCAGCTGAGCAGAGTAAAAAGCGAAATAAAAAAAGGGTAGAGTCTCAGAAGCCGCGCATACGCGCCCTAGAGTTAAGCAAGGGACTTGAACGTTGATACCCTGTCGTCACCCGTGCCCTGAGGCGGAGCAGCAGCCCTGTCGCTGAGCGCTGAGACGGATTGAGGGGCGCGGCGCGGGATCGCTCTTGGAGGCGGCGCGCGCGGCCAGCAGGCGCCCATCAACAATTTAGCGGCGGGAGAAGGTCCCCTAAAAATACGCAGCCATCGATCCTAGACCCGTTACCTAACCGCGTTTCCCTTCCGCTCCACGTCTCACTGGCGGCGACGGCTCGCACGGGATATAGCGAAGACCCTTCGACAATGATGTATTTCGAAGGCGAAACACTTAGTCATCTATAAAGAATATTTTGTAGTAATATAGAAGCGATAAATTACTCTGTACACTGAATATTATCAACATTTAAGAGAGTAATTATACATTCATGCTATGTAGATAATTTCCAAATATCATTTTTTGTGCAATATTTTTTTTCAGTGCTAAAAGATTTTTTTTTTTTTTGTAACTCAAAATGTTTCAAGGTACAGATTTTGTGGTTATGCGATTACAAAAGACATTAATTTTCCTAATTGTTACTTAATATGAATGCGCTGATTTAGAAATCCACGATCTTAGTGAGCTGTCTCATTCTATTAGCGTTTCTACTACGCCGTCCGAGTCAGTTGGAATACTTGGGATCAGTGCATAATTGGCAAGCAAGAGTATAGTGAAAGAATCAATTAAGAAAATACTGGGGGAGCAATTCTAATTTACTTCCAGTTATTTGCCTAGAATTTTGTGAAATGTTTTGAATTGTTCATTACTTGCAGGATCTAACCCTTCATGAAACCATGATTAATGAGGTTAGGTTAATGTTTAAAAAATCTTACATTAATGTGCTTATATTTTTCAGGTCTGTGTATTCAACAATTTATCAATCCAATATATTCTATGTAGAAAACAGTCGAACGGTTCACGGTGCTAAAGAGACTGACAGCGAAGTCCATTTAGCGCAAAAATACATTTCATTAAACTAGAAATCCACGCACCGGCGGTCAATTCGACGTCTAATCCACCACTCCCATCTACAGGCGTGCATGGTCTCGGTACCAGCGCAAGGAGGTGGGCGAGAAGGCCGCCGGCGCAGCTGTTGCGCAGTGATATCAGAGTAAGTATTGATTCCAGGCACGTCAACTATTTAAGACATTAGTCCCGCAATTGTTATCACGAAGCGCGTTATATCCCAGAAGGAGCTGGTGTTCCTCCTCCGCTGGAGTGTAAGATCCAGCGCTGACGTACACGGCCAGCAAGATGTTTCCGCTCTAAGTTCTCTGCATGTGTGATAGAGCACTTCATGCAGGTATAAGTGTGTGTATGTGTAAAGAAAGAGGAAGGTACAAGTGCAAAAAAATAAAAATTTCGAACAATCCCTGGCTCTTTTGTCCCGCCATACGCCTGTTAATAGGTGAAACGACGGAAAATTGCAGATGAGAGCAGCCGACCGCAGGGTTCTCTCCTAGAGAGTGGAGGAATAGGACGCGGTGCGCAGGGCAGGCGGGGGCGGCGAAGAGAGTGGGCGGGAGGGAGACGCAGGGGACTGAGGCGAAATGAGAGCGGCAGCTAAGGGGCCTGCGAGCTCACGTAGCTCCCCGGAGCGGGGGAGGCGGCCACGCGGAGTGGGCCGTGTCGCAGGCGGGCTCTTCACAACCGTCAGCAGCAGCAGCTGCGACGCCTTGCGGCGGGCCACTTCATTACGCCACTTACACGCTACGATCCTTTGTGGTCTGTGTTATTTAGACACATCATTCGCTTTAACACCTTAATACGTGAGGATATAGAACACTGCAGTGATGAAACAAATTTCTAAATGATATAATACTAAATTTTAAGGAATGTATCCAAACTTCAGGTTATCAAGAAATAATCCACGATTTCGATTAATATATCCCCTTTATTTTTCGATTAATATATATCCCCAAATAGTTTTTAAACATTTAATTTTGAAAAATAAATGATTTACATTCAATTTCATATCGAGGCGTACTGCATTTTCTCGTGTTAGAGACATTCTAAAACCAAATTGACTAACCCTAAGATAATAACGTAATTATGATACATATTCGTAAAATAATTGTACTATAGAACATCTTAAATAGGATTCTTCAATAAGACACAAAATATACTAATACATGTTTTTGTCCTTCAAATTTACGGACCAAAACGTCTTTAATAGACCAGAAAATTGAAAGTTTGTCACTGTAAGTAGTATTTAGATTAGGCATGTCCAACGGCCCCCCTCGAGTAACTTGATTGCCTGGGAAGTCGAGCGCCCCAACAAACACAGGCAACTTCCTTTGATTCCCTTCTTGTTTTACTTCTAAACACAACTTGAAGTGGGAAGGCAAGCTCGAAGTATTACGAAGAATTGTTGCTTTCTTCGAAAGTGTGTTAGCCTTATATTTACAGTCTATCAATGCAGTTTTGGATTGTTTTTATACATTACTACTTATAACTATTTTCTTTTTAAATTCTGCCTTGCATAAACATTTTACTAAACAATATGTTTGAACTGCTAATTATTTGCTTACTTTCATTTTGTATTGTGTTATTGAATCACTTGATTTGCTCTATTTTGTAATAATGTAAAATCAATTAACGAGACTACAAATTAACAAGTCTCTCTTACATCTTTTAATAGGAAATAATCTTTGTTTTTTAACTTTCTAATCTAAACATAGGAAGTCAATGCAGTTATTGAACTCTTAAATAGACACGATATGAAATCAAGAGCCTTCCAATTTAAAATGTGTAATTTTACTTTCAATTAACAATTTAAAATATGTATTTCATTTTATTTGATCATTTCCTTGCATTACTACAGGAAAAGGGAATTAATACCGTTTTGGGGGAAATAACTGTCATGACATTTCTCACCGGCTTAAGAGGCTCAGGCCATTAAGTGAAGCCACTGCAGTGCCCCTGACTGGGATGTTCTAGGGTTCGCGTCCAGTCGATGGCAGGATTTTTGATACTAGATAGATAGCCCCGGTCTGGACGAGAAGTCTAGCGTCGGGCCTCTGATCGGTAGATTTCGTGTTTTCTTCGATCAATACCAGACGAATATCAGATCAGTACCCTGACAAAGGGGCCACAGACAACAGGCGATTTTGCCTTCTTCTTCCTTATATTATTGTCATCCTTACAAACACACCACACACACGTCAGCAGTTAGAGCTTGTCCCACCTGGGCAGGTGCCCCACAGGTGGAAGATATCTGCTTGGGAAAACCCCACAACCCGATGTGTAGACTGACTTAATGAATAAGATAATGTATTATTTATTTGATATTAATAATAGTACAATCAAAACAACTCCTTTCATTTTTAAATTATGTGGAAAGATAAAAACTTGCATTCTACACAAAAATATTTTTAAAAATGCTTAAATCACGTACTATCCTTTATATTCTGCTCAAAAACGTTTCACTGATGACACCATCTAGGTTAGTTAAAGTTTAATTTTGGCCGGTGTCCGTCAAAGCTCGCAATGGGACTATCCGAGGGAGCATTGCGCGGACACAGCACCTGCTTTCCTTGAGCGCACTGGATCGAAGCAGGTCAGCCCTGCCAGCGACTCGCGTTCAAATGCAGCAGCAGTGATGACGAGTGATTGGATGAACCAACCGTTTTTCCCTCCTTTTAAATCGTTGGAATCGTTGGACCATCGATTAGTTTTGTAATTCGCCCTTCTCCCGTACATGGATTTACAGCGCTTGTGTGTCAGTTTTTTTGTAAATAGCCATAATAACGCATTTCTTTTATACTTCAAAGTGTTTTCCCACCGAAATGTAGTCATTTTTTGTCGTTTGACAATGCTCTGGCTTTGAGACTTTCCTTTTGAGGCGCCATCGACTTTTCCCGTGTTTTCAATCGATTAGAACGTTTATACCAAATGATTTGGTCGGAGTGCCATGTAGTTCTTTGATGGTACGACTAATCCGTGGCAGCGCTAGTGTAACTAGTGAATCTTTTTTGAGAGATATAACTAGGCTTCTGCGAAGAATCATTCGTTAAACTTTCTAAAGTGTATATTGAAGAATTTGTATGTAAACTACGATTTCATTATTAATGTACATTGAAAACTTAAAAATCACAAATAACTGCAGCTATGTAAAATACAAACTGACTTTATAAATATTCCATGATTAATTATATCTTCCTTGCACTTATATTTATACATCCATGTGGGTAAAGCACTTCCTATTAATTGGGGAGTTTGATTTAAAAGACGTAATTATTGATGCATTAAACGATTTATAAAGGTATATTATGTTCGTTTCTTTCGAGTGTATACTGAAAATTCTATGATTTATGAAATGTTAATAACATTATATATGAATATCCTTTTTGTCAAAATTTTGAGTCGCCTCAATAGCTGCCTTCCACCAATCACAGCGCAGTTACCCCTACAATTGGTGAACAATTCTAACAATTCATTGAATTGGTCTGAAAGGTAATCATACTACTGGTTCAAGCAACCGATTCGGCCCCTCCTAGCACGAGCAGCACCATAGACAGTCGCACCATCCATAAGCGGTGTCAACGGCCATTTGTACTGCGCTCATTACGCGAAGTGGCCAACTTTTAAACGTTTTACGGAAGTGATATCTACGGTTCACCGCCCCAGGTCCCAAGTGAGGATCCACCGAAATCGTGTTGGGATCACAAATTAGTATGTGATTTAAACATTTTTTTGTAAATCTGGTACTGTTAGGTAAAAAAATCTAATTTTTCACAATCTGGAGAAAGGACGTTAAGTAGTCAAAATCATAAAACGTTTTATTCGCATTAAATCAATGGTAATCAATCACACTTGCAATATAACACATCGGCAAAGTTGGCCCAGGGTATCAACTGATGTCCCTGCAGCGGCTCTGACCACCTCTAGAATTCGAGTCTCGACTGTGGCAGGATTTTTTGACGCTAGCTTGTCAGCTCTGTCGAATTCCACCGCTGTCTGGAGGAGAATTCTAGCTGCCGGCTGCTTTGATCGGTAGTTTTTCGTCGATTCTCCGATCAACACTAAGCGAATGCTAGATCCATACCCCAACAAACGGGCTACGGACCGCGCGCAATCATTCCTTCTTCCTTATACTTTTCTCATCCCCTACTTACACGCTCACATGCACTACACCTGCCGGAAGACCAGCCATGAATTTAGACCTTGTTTCAGCTGGGGCGATGCCCCAATGTTGGGAGATAGCTGGTTGGGAAAATCCACAAACAGACGTAGGTTGGCGCCAGATCTCGCCAGCCAGCAAGGCAGATCACCGCCACCATGTACCACACAACGGGACAACGTAAAAACATGTACTACACGTACGGGACCAAGCGGTTGACGTGCACGGAATCACCAATCAATCAAAATCATTGGAATACAACAAAGTATCTTTCAAAGTCATTATTCCTTTTTATTATAACGTACGCACCGCCAAATCAGTCTCCTACTCCATTCAGCTATGCCCGCACCAATAACCTCTGCCCGCACAGGCTCCTTGGCTGCCTGGAAAGCCAGACACTCCACTCCCGACGGGAAACTTTCCCAGACTCCGCTCTTATTTCTCCTCCACATCAGAAAGGGGTGTGAACGCCCAAGTTGACGCTGGGAAAGTATGCACAAAGCTCGCTCGAAATATCACTAAGAATGTTCATGCCAAAACGTGTTTGCCAGATGTGTTCTATCAATTATTGAGATTTCAAATTTGTTTGTATAATTTTCTTTATTGATTTATATTATGTTTATTTATTTTTAAAATCTGCTTAGTATCATTTTTCTCAAGGAGCAGGATTAGGATCTAGTAGAAATATACTGCCAATTTCAGTTTGTGCTATGGTTTATTAAATAACGTTATTTGTTGCATATAGCAATGTGAACTAATTAATTTTAGCAAGTTTTTATGCAGTCTATCTTTTACTGTAAAACCTCTGTTGTTAGATTTAGAATATCAGATTTAGGGTTGGATAGCTTCTTTAACAGACAAGCGTATTTGTTTCTAAGCTGAAAGTAGGAGGTTAATATAATGATTGCAATCTTCTGCAAATTCTCTTAAAAATGGAGATCCTTACTATTCAAAATATTTAATTTTACTCTCAATTAATAAGGTCAGTAACAAAGTTGATGTAGTGTTATTGCAGTGTTCAGTGCATTATTCTCTATTCAACAAAAATATGTAAAGATAAAATTTCAAGAAAAAATGCTCAACATTTGCTTGAACTTTTATCAAGTAGCACCGAAAACTAGAAAATTCGTTTCAAATTCGCAGAGCATTGATTTCGGCCTCTTCTATTGAAGATTAACCGCTTTGAGAAAAGTTCTGCGTGTGGTTCGGGACCTAGTTTGGTCCGTGGATAAACAGACCAAACCAACAGGATAAACAAACAACAAACCAACCGAGTTCTTTTTAAAAATGAATTCTTTTCTGAATCATAGAGTCTCAAAACGTCTATCAAAACCGTGACATCAATTTTTGCATCATTACAATATTACCTCTCACACGAGAAAGTAAAAACAATATCTGGAACAGGAAAACCTAGAGTGAACTGTTCACAACTACTGTTTTCGCAAATACCACAAAACGTACATAAAAAATCGGGGTAGAGATTCAAAATCGTCATTAACATCGATGATTTCACACTGCACAGGTACCGGTTTTGGTGCCAGACATCTGCAACGACCGTGCTGCAAACTAATTTAAATGCGCACTCGCGCACTCACACGGCTTCATTCAATTTCATTCCATTAGGCATCGCCGTGTAAAGCGGCATTTTATTTGCCTCACTCCACCCCAGCGTTTCCCCAACCGCCACCCTACTGCCGCACCCGCTTCCGACGGACGTTGCCAGACCCACGCAACAGCTCAACCCCCCTCCATTGCGTTCACAACCGTTCGCCGACCCACAACGCCCGTCCTTCCCCGGATCCTCATTGTCACCTTGACCCCCTTGCGTGACCCCCGCCGTTATGTTGGACGAGTGCTGCCCCCTCCTGTCGTCATTCTCCCATTCGTTGCCCCACGACACCACTCAGGCACCTCTTCGCGACAAAGCCCTCTGCCGCTACCATCGTCGTCACCCACCTGCGCAGGGTAAAGTTTACTCCATAGCTGTTTCAGTTCGCACCCACCCTTATCTTTCATCACTGCTTCTGCCACTACCGATATTGTTGTGGCGGGAACGGATCACAAGCGAATAGCGACGCAACGCAACACATACAGAACCGTTCAGCAGAGTGCTAAAATTTTACATCTGCATTACGCACACTTACATTGAAAAAACAATTTGTCAGTAATCCAAATATATGTATTTTTATATACAATAGTGATTACAGATAATGCTTCATAAAATTTGTTCCGTGCGTCTTATATGGACAGCATTTGTAGTAGTCCGAATTATTCTGTTATATCTACTGTGCTGAAAAATTTACCTTAGTTACCTAAATATGTGTGCTGAATTCGTAACTTAAGTCACAAGCTAATGATTGGTAAAAAAAAAAATTTATAATGCAAAACTACCAACAGAAAAAAAAGCCTTTATTATACAAAAATATGTCTTAATAAAAAGTAAATAAAGCTCTCTAATCAGAAAAAATATAATTTGTGGATTACTATATGAATAAAAGAGTAAATTCTATTGCAGGAAATCTTACTATTCACCTTGATTTAAAAACATAGTGCATCACGTATTGTTATAATCTTGCTCACTCTAAACGACGAATGCTTTCAATAGATTTACAGCAACTCACACAACTAAACGGCATTAACAAAGGACAGCAGATAAGTTAATATTATCATATTAATTATATTTAGTACTTATATTGCAAAACCAGTTAATAAATAGCGATAAAAATGTAGCGATCACTAAATTTTTAAAATAGAAATACGAAATTGCGTTGAGTCGAAGGCTCGTTTTTTCTGAACGAAAACCCTAAGTGTTTAAATGCACAGATTTTTCGAATTTTCAAATGTTGGAATTTTTAGTTAAAAATCACAATTATACCGTACTAAATTTACTTTTTTTATTTATTCGAGGAAAAGTTAAAAAAAACATTTCCAGAAAATAGGGAGAGGTTTCTTCTTGGAAAGTAAAAATTAAAATCTTAATGATCTCCAAGATATGACAATTATATCTTGAACTTTCAGCTCAAAAGCTTATAATCTAATAGTAATACGTTACATATACATATATTACATATATATTGTGATGTGACACATCAAATATGATTAAACTATCAATTAAAACGAACGGATATCAGACTTGTATCTGTAAAATTGGCAAATCTAAATCATTCAACATTATATCCGTATACGCTCCAGAAAATAGTAAACTATCTTCAAAACAAAAATTCTATGAAGACCTCCAAGAAACGATCAGCCAAAGCGTTCCTAAGGAACCGGTAGTAATAGCGGGTGATCTGAATGCCATAGTAGGAAATCACATCTTTCCGGGAATTAAGAACAGGTTCAATGAACATGCTGCCAATGAAAATGTAGAAACGTTTACAGATTTCTGCATTGAAAACGAAAGAAGAATAAATAATAGTTTGTTACCATAATGAACAGCATAAAACTACATTAATGAACCAAAAGACAGAAATCCACTATTGACTTTCTACTTGCTTATCGTAAAATTAACCCATTCCAGTTAAATGTAAGGTGCCTATCAGGAGGGGATATTGGCAGTGATCATAAACTGGTATTAATAAAAGTACAAATGTTCATTATGAAGAAATATATTGCAATCAAAAAACAGGAACACATTAAAAAGATAAACATTCAAACAGTAAGTCATGAAACTACTAGGTATCTATATAAAAACAGACGGAATGAAAAAAAAATCTCACAATTCAGACCTGGATAAAGACAGCGTAGCAATGTTTTGGCATAAAATAAAAACAAATATTATTCAAACCTCTAAAGATGCCCCAGGAACAATAGAAACCAATGCAAAAAAAAGAAAAAACACCTTGGTTTACGTAAGAAGTGAAGGATATAGCACAAAGAGCGAAATATGTAAAACTCAAAACAGAATAAAATGCCAGAAACCTCAAGAATATAAAAATATCAAGAACAAAGTTACTGCAAGGATTAGAGCAATAAAGAAAGATTACTGAATCCCCTTCACCATGCGACTTTAACATGATGTCTATGGGCGACAAAAAGATATCTGGATTTTCATTAGAGGCCAGAGGACAGAAATAAATTAACTTATTAGCCCATGTAAAGTATTTGATGAAACTTTGATAAAATACTCTAGAGAACTACTCCACGATGACATACCCCTCACATAATAGCCTCTTCCCTGGTCTCACTGCCATTGTACCATCAAAGAACCAGTCTTTATTAGATATGCAGAACACATTCAAACAGGTGTTCTATATCCAAAATAGAAGCCCTATGATATTCTAAAAAACTGCTTTTCCTTTCCATGTATACCAACAAGATATTCACAAGAACAAAAGCTCTAGGTCAAACAATAGTTCCAATAGAGACGTGTAGACGATTACGTAGCAATAATTCACTGAATAACCGACATGAATATCAGGTTTCCCTAACCTGCTTCCGCAATAGTTCACAATGACACTCATATACACTCACTGCAGCACTTTCATAATACACGTGATGCTCGTGCCACTTACGCGGCACCGCTTTTATAGCCCGCTAGGGCAGAAAGGTCCGCCGGCCAGCTGCCCGATAAGGGCGAGTTCTGTGGCTCCTGGACCTGGCCGAGCGAGACGGAGCTACGGCGCTGGTAATCGGTGCCCTCTCTTGGTCGGCGCCGGAACCACTTTCCAGCGGCAACTTTAATGGAGTGCGTTCGATCATATCAAAAAGCAATCGGAACACTACGAAATCGGAAGTCACCAGGAAAAGATGAAATATATAATAAGCTCATTAAATATGGAGGAAGAAACTTATGCATAGACATAACCAAACTATTGACAAAATTTTAAATGATGAAACAATATCAAAAGGAATGGAAATCAAGCATTCTTATCCCTCTATTTAAGAAAGGAGCCAAACACGATCCAGATAATTACAGAGGGATAAATCTCCTAAGCAGCTCATTGAAAATCGTCACGAAAATGTATAGCAAGCACCCATACCCATTGGTAGTGGATAATCAAATAATAGAACAATTTCTAGAGATGAAGTATTTGGGAACAACTTTCACAAGCTCAGGACAAACGGAAAGAGACATCAAAAAGCAAATAATAAAGGGTAATAGGATCGCTGGGTGTCTCAACTACTCAATACGGTATAATATACATCTGAAACAGGATTCGAAGCTTAGAATATATCAATCAATAATTTGACTAATATTAACATATGCAAGAGAAACATGAAGCGAAACGAAACGAAACACAACAACAACAAAAAAAACAACAACAACATGAGGTCTCCGAAATGAGAGTTCTCAGAAAAATCACAAATCACACTCTACTGGATAAGGAAAGAAGCAGAAACAGGGAAGAGTGTAAAGTTAAGCCCATTATGGAATGGGTAGCAGACCGAAGAAAGGAATAGAACGACCATATTAAGAGAAGGGAGGAGAAACGAATCGAGAGGATTACTAGGGATGAAAGGCCCAGGGGTAGAAGAGAAGTTGACAGACCAAGGAGAAGATGGAAAGATTCGTTATAAATCTTGGAAAGGAACAAGTCTTATACGTTTTAAGAGGATGAAGAAGAAGCCAAACATTCCTTCAGCATAGAACATGATAAAGGGGCCAAGAGCAAGCTGAGAGAAGCTTGACTTGTCTTTCCCGTTAAGTTTACACTGAATGTGCAAATTAATACGTACTCAGTTTATTGACATCCACCAAGTCCTTAGTGTACCGTCATCATAATCATCATTATCATCTCCAGTATAAATATTTCACCAATATATTATGTTATTTTTTTGTAAATATCCAAGTAAAATAGTAGTTCGTTTCCGAAATAAAACCTGTAGTTACGTATTCTCTTGTAATGAATGTGTAGCCAGAGTTTTCGTCTCTCAATAAGATGATTTAAACGTCAATGTTGCCTACAAACGTTGTACATGAAGGTGAGTATCATTTGATACTGCAAAAAATACGTCGTGAGACTTTAATTTAAGAATTTGGAGAAACTCTGACGGCGGTTCCAGTTTGACCAATACGCTTACGGAAGTCGAATCATTCGAGGTTGTTTTTTCCAATTCATTCGGATCCCATTCAAAGCGCTAGCCGTAAAATCGGGGAAATGACCGCAGTCGTCGAGCTGTTCCACAGCCAACTCGGAAAGCCACAACCGGAGGACGCCCTGTGCGCCGCCGCCGCCGTCAGCGGAAGAGAGGGGGCGCAGGCCGCCGCGGAGGCCCCGGCGACACCCTCCGAAGCCCTCAATCGCGGCCGAACTTGACGCCGAATTTTTGAATCGTCACGCGCGGGGGCGGAGCGAGGCCCGGGCGCGGCGGAAAGTTCGCTGCTGGCTGCATCGATTGAGCCGCGACTACGGGCGCGTTACAAACATCGGTCCGCGCGCTTCGGCCCCGCTGTGCGCCACGCCGCGCCGCGCCGGTGGCAAGCGCGCTGCCGACGGGGGTGGGGATAGCAAGTAGGGATAGTAGATAGAATGGTCCGATCAAAGGCATTTTTAATACTTGTTATTGTTTAGATTACATTATTCCGTTAGAACAAAATTTGCAAATAGTTTTAGGAGTTGTTAACTAATTTAAAATTGTACTAATTTGAAGGAATAAACGAGAAAAGAAAAAACAACTATTCAATGGATAGATTTATTATTTCTGCAGGTAGGTTTATACATTAACATATTACAGTTATTAATATTAATACAACGTAATTTTAAATCATTATAAGACAATAATACTTATAATAATTATTATTATAATTATAATATGGTAACAATAAGACAATAATAGCATTAACTCTACATTTTATGACCTTCTTGCACAGATATTTTCACAAATAAATTCACTGCACTCCATTTCCCTTCACTACACTTCACAACACATCACGATACTCCAATTCAACTACTACTTTAAAAATAATTATATATTTAATAAAGCAATGCATTTAACAGTAATTATCACAATACTAATAATTACATTAGCAATAATAATAAAATAACAACTATCGTAAACCTAACTTACTAAATAATAAATTTTACAAATATTCTCAGTTAATATACTTTTAAATATTTGTACACCTAGAAGAAAGGGTTCCATGGCTGTGACAGGCAACTTATTCCAGCCCGTTATTGTTCTATTTGTGGAGGAAAGTTTTTCAAGGTCTGTTCTATGTGGCCTGAACAGAATTTTGTGCTTGTGATACCCTCTACAAAAGTAAGTGGGTCTATCGACTAAAGTAAGTGGGAAAGTATCTTTCCAAGTTGGATAACCGGCTTACATGGCAAAATCTTGCCTTAACCTTCCTGATTTCTAGCAATGTTTGCAAATATGGAGGAAAAATAGGGGGAAATCTCTTTTTCATTCTTTTTTCATACCTGGAAATTTTTGTCGAGTTTGTCGAGGTTGCTTAAGAAGTCGTTTGTTTAAGAAGTCAATCCTACGCCTGTATTAAAATGCTTCTGTCGACGGCGGACTGCGGTACTAGCAGTAGCGTCAATATCGAATGCTCCGTTTGCGTGTGCTTTCTATTAATACTTTATTTGGTGCACGTATAAACAAAACTTGATATAGTATCTTCTTCAAGTGTATTGTGTGTGCGAAAGAGTGGCAGCTAGCGTCAATGTGGATACACTGAACAACAAGGAAAACAATCTCGAGCGGCCAACAACATAGATCAAACTTAAAATCTATGCCGGAGCTTCGAAACTGGACCCGTCAAAGGACCAAGAAATTATTATAGAAGCCCACGAAGTACTTACAATCAAATATTATGTGAGTAAAATATCAACTTTTATTAATCCAAGTTATGTTAGATTTGTGCCGCGCATAGTGAATAATAGGATTCTTAAGTATCAAGAAGATTGGTAACTACCAAACAGATAACCATCAAATGTTGACTATTAATGACATTGAATTGAGTGACCCTTATTAAGCAAACATGTAAGAGTTATAATATCCCGTGTCTGTCCAGTTATCTCACATGATGTGATAAAAATGCTCTTTAACAATTAAATATTCAAAAATCTTCTAACATTACATTTATCAGAGCAGGTCTACCTGAACAACAGATATAATATGTCCCATATTATGAGCATGAGGACACAAGTATTTGTCCACCCAGATGACGTACCTAAATTACCAGTCACTTTTAATTCCATATGAAGATAGACTATTTTTCACAACTGATAAATGTAAATATTAAGCACAAATTGATAGTAAGTGTCCAATTAATAACATTAGGCTGTCACCAATTATCAATATAACATTATAATAACAATATTTTATCAGAGATTCCTGCTTCAGAACAATCAGACTCGATTGCTATGGATTGTACAAACTTCCCTCCTATCAACAAAAGAAGCCTCCATCTGAATCATCCTCTACATTTACGTATACTCAGGTGCGACAAGACATATTATGTCTCGTCGCACCTGAGTATATATCAACTAGTAATGCAAAATGTGAAGACAAAGTGTGTAAATCCTCAAAGAAAAAGAAGGCTAAAAATGCAAATGTAGAACCTGCCTCTCAAGACAATTTAACTAACCAGTCAATAGAAGATCTTTTGCTACCAACCAAAACCTATATTGACTCCAACCAAGGCAAACTTCGTCCCTCACACTCTAGTCAAATCATTCCGTGAAAACTCTTTTCGAGCACCTGATCGCATTCCTATAATGGAAGATTATTCAACTGATTTTAATGCAATAATTAGTATGTTGAAAGAAACATATAAGCTATTGAATGATAGGTCTGTAAAGGGCAGATTTTCAAGAGTTATTAAAAGATTAGAAAAATATATTCCCAACAGAAAGACCTCAGAATTCAGTTTATAGAGTATCTAAATACTGTATGTAGTAATTCAGATCATACCATAGAATTTGATTCATGCTAATACAACTGAAATTAGAATACAATACAAAAAAGAATCTATAATAGTTCTGCAATGGAATCTTAATGACTTTTTTCAGAAAACTTACAATATTCATTCAAACCACATAATCCTGATATAATCTGTACAGAAGAGAAAAATTTAAATGAAAAACACATACGAAAATAACTGGATATAATTACACCATTAAAAATAGTAGTAACCCTAAATATGCCTGTGATGGCGTGGCCATATATTCCAAAAAATCGATTCTCAGTTGAAAATTTATACCAACATTTGTGGCAATTAAAGGTAATTCAACTAACCCCATATGTTTTGCAAATGTTTACATTCCACTACAAGAAATCGACATGCATAATTTTATAAATCAGATAAAATATCCCTTTATCATTCTTGGAGACGTTAACTGGAATCACCCCTTATGGGGATCGTACAAAATTGATTAAAGAGGCAGATTTTTATAGGAAAAATTAATTGACGACCATGAAAGCATCATTCTCAACTTGATGATATGATGTCCTAAGATTCATTCATAGAAAGGTGATCCAGTAATGGGAATCTATATGACGCTGTCATAAAACTAGTAAAACCCACCAATCAATCGATTTATTCCTATCACTCAACTCGGTCCCCAAGATGACTAGACGCGATCAAATAGTAATTACACGAATTAGAACTGGACATTCTAAAATTACACACAGGTACGTGATGGAAAGTACCCCATCACAATGTGACATGTCAAGTAAAACTAGCAGTCGAACATATTATTATGTCTTGTCGCAAATATAAACACATTAGAACTATTTATTTTAATTCAAATGATAAAAAACATCCTTTACTCTGACCCCTTTCGGATCCAGATTGTCAAATTTTGCAAAATAATAAATGTCATGCTTGAAATATAATATTACTTTACGCCCGCTCGTATCTCTCGAGCTGATGAGTTATTATCCTACCACGATGATATTGTATTATTATGTTACGAGTATGCAAGATAAATAATTTTATCTTTTGATCTATATGTTAGGATGCTTATGTCAATGTAATGAGATAAGTATGACTCTGTATTGATGATATTGTGTTATGATGGTATGTATGATAAATAATATGTGGTGCTGTATTATGTTATGACCTATGCATTACGATACTTATGTTAATGTAATGAGTGAAACCATAAATGTCTATAAACACCTGCTATAAAAACGTATAGTCGCTATAACCTTAATCGTTGACGCGACTAAAAATAAAGAGAGAAAAATGCATCCATCAAGTAATACAATCAAGCAACTTAAAAAGCACACACACCATTCAGTTTTTCCTCTAAGACGTTTATAAATACCAAAAGTGAGATTTTTCTAAATTTTGCATAAAAGCATTGAAATGACCTCAAGAATATGATGTCATAAAATCCATTCTTTTCAACTTCGCACACAGTATTAAGGCATATTAGTGCTTTTCCAAAGGTAGTGAAGATTGGTGTCGGTTGTGGCGTCATACGGGTGAGATCGAACACACACGAGAGTGCTTTGTAAAACAGTAGGTTTATTAACAATTCTAGACCGTAGTCTCAATTTAACAACTACCCTGTTCACAATGAACTAAATAAATAGACCCACTACAAGGATAATTTAAGAACGGCTACCCACACCGCAACATACCACCGATGTCCCCTGTATGAAGCCGCTCTACTTTGAGTCCATCTACGCGTCTCGCAAGTCACGACAATGAATTGCCGGCCCCCTCGCCCTAGTGCCCCTACACGCACAGACACGCACTCCACCTGTCGCCGATGCCGCTAGAACAAGAAGACTGGGGCATTGTTCTACTGGCCTTATATAGGCCCTTTGACTCAACCCGCCGCCCCCATTCCCTCCTCCCCTAAGCCGCTCCGGGCCCGCTACTTCCACGGAAAGTCCCAGAGCGTCATCACTCCGCCCTTTGTTTAACATCCGGCGGTTTGAGCGTGGCACGACGCTACACGGTGAAGAGAAGTTAGATGCAATTTTGTATCCTTTTTTTAAAAAAACTGAGTAATTGTTGAGTAATAACTGAGAGGAGGAAACGTCTTGGTTTGTCATGCATTCCCGCTAGTTTTATTTGCCGTATCTCAACTTACATTCAATGCATATTAAAGTAATTGTAGTAGAAATACTGCAAACATATACTTCGTCTCAAAGCATCTGAAAAATTGAGATACTTCTCATTGAGACATTAATATCTCTAAATAAGCTTAAGATAGAGTAATGTATACAGAGTAAAAATAGATTTAGTAGAGACGAAAACACATGAGGCACCATTTACTTTGTGGGCATCTAATTTTATAAAGCGCGCTTCTTATTAGCAACGTATTGATCTTAAAATTTATAACACTAATTAAAAATATTACATGAGACTAGCATTATAGAGCACATACTTTCTTGCATTTTAGCATGCAAAATAGCATGCGTGACTTATGCTATTTTCGAAAACTCAGGGAATCCAACAACCAACGTCATTATTATACAGTACTTCGCACTATCCGAGAAAAACTTAAAGAGGAAATTTGTAAAGTATCCTTATTATAGGGTTTCTGCCCGTCCTCGAAAATAAGAACTTCAAGTAAACGTTTTTGAGACCGAAGTTGGTGAGAGCGGATGGTTGCAAGATACAAATATATAAAATTTTACAATTGTTCCATGCGAAAGTAATAAAGGAAGTTCCGTGAGAAAACAAAGAACCAAAAAAAAACATAACTGAAAAAATGTTTTCTAATTTCATTTTGACGAAATTAAATACATTGATCGTAAGATGTTTGTTATATGTTAATGTTTGTTATCTATTTCATCACTACATTATAAATAAGTAAATAGACAATGGAGCACAACGGAAACACACGCCGTTGTCAGCCGATGATCCGACCCTCTACGATGTTACAGTAAAGTATTAATATGTTGGGCCTATTGTATCTTCGACACGACCTTCAAGCCTTTAACCGTCAGTCTGACGCCGATCTTTTATGATGACGGCCCATTTTCCGTCTAAAATCTGTGATTTGATGTTCACAAACTGACTCCTGTTGTAGAAAATGGATGTTGTTTTTTTTAACTTTCTGACCTGCACTGGATCATGTTATAAATTGTGATTTTATCATTGATTTACTGTACGAAAAAATGACTGAAACAACATCACACGCTCACTCATTAACTGCGTATCAACATATAAAATTGAATCAATTTTCATTGATAATATCTAACGAGTTAAGCATGAAAACATTTGAGTTTCAATTTGTTTCAGTGTATGGATAATATAAGAGTTAGTACGTATAACCTAAAATTTGCAGCAATTATACTCATTTTGAATTGAGCAAATTTAACTACGAAATATATTTGTTAGCGTTGCATTATTGTCACAGCAAAACAAACTTCTTAGCCCAGATATATTGCGTGCTCACAGAAGAGTTAACATTTACGAAAACCCTTGTTTCCAATAACTGTTCGCGGTAAATGGTTATAAATAGTAAATTAGAAACTTAAATGTGCTGCTATGCCGTGAAAAGAAGCTTCACAAACTAAAACAATATGACAGAATAAAATGTGATTACAAATAATAATGTACCTTATTGTTTTTTATGTAAGTTGATGTAAGTAATGTAGTAAATTCACGAATGCTGCTAAAAATGTGGAAATAATTAAGAACATACATGCCTTACGATATTTCGTAATGTATTTCTTCAACATTAAGAGTAACAAATGTAGCTATACATTCGAAGAGATGTGCAGTTTCGTCTCAGATGCGACGTCGTGCTGCTAACTTGATCCATTTTAATCCATTTAAAATGCTGCACGTGTGCGCATTTCACTAGTATGTGCAATTTTTTATTAATAGCTGAATTTGTTTCTGCAAGCTTTAATAAAGAATATACAATTTCCTATACGTGTGCAAATTAGAATATGTTTTCCCAATTACCTCAACATTTTAACATAGATCAGTACTGTAATATAAATATTAATAATAATAATAATAATATAAATAATAATAATAAAATAATAATAATAATAATAATAATAATAATAATAATAATAATAATAATAAAATAATAATAATAATAAAATAATAATAATAATAATAATAATAATAATAAAATAAAAATAATAATAATAATAAAAGCATGACCAACAACACAATACACTCTCAGTAGAAGCAAATTCACAACAAAACAATTTGCTGACATTCAGGGAAATGCGTCTAAAAGTCGAACATTTAGAACCATCTATCCTACCGGAAAACATTGGTCCTGTTGAAGGTTCATCTCTACCCAAATGAAACTTCCATCAGTGGTAGAAAACCATTTAGCTACGAATCACACGATATACACAATGATACGAAGTCTCCTTCGAAGCCAGATAGAACGAATTCGTCTACTTCCATTCGAATCTCGTGCAACTCAGTAGAGTAGTATATGAAAATGCCAAAGCTAAGAGAGTGATAGAGACAGCGAACTCTGTCTTAAATAATGTGATATATACTCCAGGTATATTGAAACGAAGAACGTTTCTGTATTGTAATAAGCAAAGTTGATCAATAACTATAATTAAAATAAGTACTGAATTGATCAGAGCAGTAACGCCGCCGCCGCC
>BOPP01000071.1:4111595-4122310 GCA_017312745.1 Gryllus bimaculatus | reverse complement strand
TACGATGCCCTCTCTCTCCTGACTACTCTCTCTATGTGGCGCTGTGCTCCCTCTCTGCCTCCCTCTCCGTGCGGCTCTTCCGGCTCTCCGCCTCTCCCTGGCTCCGGGCGGCGTCGTGCTGCGGCTGGTTGTGCGTCCGCCATACTCCCTCTCAGCCTCTCCCCTCTCCGCCTTCTCCCTCTCCGCCTCTCCTGTGGGCGGGCGGTCCACCGCCTCTCCACTTGTCGCGTGCGGCGTCTCCCTCTCCGCCTCTCCCCTCTCCACCGCGCTCATCCTCTCCGCGCTCTCCTTCATCCGCGGCCTGCTCCCTCTCCGCCTCTGCTGGTGCCTTCCCGGCCCCCTCTCCGCCGGCTCACTCCTGGGGGCCCCTCCCCTGTGAGCCGGCCTCCTTTCGCGCTTTCCCGGGCGGCTTCGCGTGTGTGGGGTTGGCCTCTCGGGGGCCTCTCCGCCCTTCTCCCTCTCCGGCCATCTCCTCCCTACTACCGGGGTGGGCGTGTGTGCGTGGTGGGTGCCTCCCCTTCTCGGGCGCTCTCCCTCTCGCCTCCTTCCGCGTGCTCGCGGCCGGGCTGGCGCCGGGGGGTGTGGTGGGGGGGCCTCTCCCGGTTCTCTTCTCGCGTGGTTCTCTCGTCTGGCCGGGCCCTCTCTTCGGGTCGCGCTCGTCTTCGCTGCGGCACTTCTTCCCTCTGCCGCCTGCTCCACTTCTCGCTTCCGTGGCTCCGGCCTGTGGGCTCTGGTGTGTGTGTGTGCTGTGCGTGTGCGGGAGGCGTGGTGGCTTCTCCCCTTCTCCCACGGTCGACTTCATACCACCAGCTCCGGATCCCCTCGCCCACTCTGCCGCCATCTCCCTCTCCGACATCCACACTTCTCGTTGTCTGTCGCCTCTCCCTCGTCCGGACCGCTCGCATCTACTCCAGCCTCTCCTCCGCCTCCTCTCCCCTCTCCGCCTCACCCCGCTCTCCGCTCCCTCCCTCTCCCTCCGTTCTCCGCCTCTCCCTCTCCGCCCCTCCGCTCTCCCTCTCCGCGCTCTCCCTCGCTCTCCTCCGCCGCATCTCCCTCGTCCTCTTCCTCTCCTACCTACGGCCTCCCCCTCCGCTCGTCTTGCATCTTCCCTTCTCGGTTCTCGCTTCCTTCCGACCCTCGCTTCCCTCTCCGCCTCTCCCCTCGCCTCTCCCTCTCCGCCTCTCTCGCCTTCCATCTTCGCGCCTCTTCAGCCTGCTCTCGCGCATCTCCCGGCTCGTCCCCTCCCCCTCTCCAACGTCCCTCTCCCCTTCCTCCGCCGCTCCTCTCCGCACTCTCCCTCTCCTGCTCCTACTTCGTTCGACCTTCTCTTCCCCTCTTCTGTCGCCTCTCCCTCTCCCTCTCCTCACGTCTCTGCCTCGTCCTCCCTTCTCGCCTCTCGTTCTCCGAGCCTCTGCCTTGCCTTCTCGTCTCCTCCTCTCTCTCCTGCTCTCCTCTCTCTCTACTGGGGAGCTCGCCTCTGCATCCTCTCTCCTCTCTGCTCTCGATCGTCTCTCCAACTCTATCGTCGGTCGCACGCCTGCTACTCCGCTCTGATCCAGCTCTAGTCTCTCTGCCTCTTTCCTCTGCTCAGTCCCTCTTCTCCCACAAGCTCTTTCTCTCTCCTCCTCTCTCTACTCTCCTCCTCTCTCTCTCCTCTTCCACATCCGTCTCTCCTTCTGCCCATCTCTCTCTCCTTCTCCATCATCTCTCCTTCTCTCCTCTCTCTCGGCTCTCCCTCTCTCTCCTTTATCCCTCTCTTCGATTTTCCCTCTCATCGTCATTTCCCTCTCTCTCTCATTTTCCCTCTCTCTCCCACTCTCTATCTCTTCTCTAGTGTCCTCCTCGCACTCTCTGACTAGCACTCTGTCTCGTCTCTATCGTGCTCTTCTGTCTCTCTATTCCCTCTCTTGCACTAAAGAATGTAATTTAAATACAACCTTTTTTTAGGGACACTATTTACCCTGCCTAAGTTAGTTGTATAAATGAACACGATTGCCATAATTTTCTTTATTTTCTTGTGGAGAGTAACACATTTGTTACTTAATACATACGATACATATCAGTTCTTTACTTCTCAAACGTTTTGCAAAAATACCAAAACAGATTAAATTCGCCAATATAGATCATTACTTTTGCCTGGATTTAGTTTGGCCATAACTGGGTCAAAGGAATAGTACTTTGAGTTTACGAGTCTTCAGGAATCACAAACTGACATTCTCATTATATTTCTTTGAGAAAAGAGGTGTAAGCTGCCTAAATTTCTTGCAATCTGATCACTTTTGCTGTGTCTTCACCTGCGGGTTCAATGAAGTAATATGTTTTCATGCCGTCATAGGACTTTTTGAATAGCGTCGATAATAAAACATTGACGACTCTAATAAATTGCAATACATAATTTCAGTATTATTTTTTATACCAAGAACAATTGAATCAATAAAGGCACTACTAAGAAACAATACTCGAAAGTATCCGAAAAATTCGAAAAATACTCTATCTTCATTCTCAATAATCATGCATAGTAGTCTGGACTAATAGTCGACACTTTCGAGAGTGTCAACTTCTTATAAACTCATCTTGCATCTAGTGCTTTAGAGAGGCGCTCGGTAACAGATAGTCCCAGAGATCGTCGAGATAAGTTGCCGCAGGAGAAGTATCATATAAAATAAAGAAAATCCTCCGGAAGAGTGAATGAAATTATCTTTAGATGGCTATATATTGCACTAATATATAGTGAGCCGTCACAAGAGTTAGTTTCCTATACCCTTACTCTCTCCGCGCTCCAGAGTATATACATTGGAAAGTCTTAGTTGCTGCACGTTCGTGAGAGCAGTAATAACGCAGCAAACAGTAGTGCAGCTATGTCAGACGAGGTGCATTACCTCCACAGTTAACACAAGTTAACGGTATAAGTAGGGCGCTGCTAATCAGTGCCCGCCCGCTGTCGAGATCGCTGAGTGATGAAGTTGTGTCCAACGGCGCAGCGCAAGGTGTGTCTGAGTTCTGGCCAGTGACGTCATGCGCAAAAGCGGATGGAGTCGCCGCTAGTGCAGAGATTCTCGAGGAAGTACTGCCGGCCAACATGAGCATGAGGACAGCAGCGCAGAGCAGGCCATTCGTTCGTCGAGACCATGCTCTTGTGGAGCAAGTGGCAGCAGCAGCATGGTGTGGAGCAACGTCGCAAGACATCAGTGGCTCTTTACCTTGCGGATTTCACGTACTCGGTATTGCACGAAATTGTCGCGAAGAGCATTTGATATTGTAGAAAAGCGGATTGCGCGGGCCTGCCAAAGACAAATAGGACACCCGACACAAAACTATCAAGGTGCACGGGTAAGCATGTCATATGTTAAAGGCAGTACCACAATGAGAGGTGGCAAAGTTTATCGTGGACGGATTCTTAGGCACCCTTGGGTTGCCACTTAGCCTCCAGAACCAAAGTTTTTCTGAATAAAAATAGATCGGGATTGCGTTCTGGGGTTTGTGCTATCACAGAGGATATGTCAAAAGTCCAATAAAAGTTAATGAGTGTGGAGAGATTAAAGACCATTTAAAAATTCGTAAATTATTTTTGAAAGTTTGAAGTAAGATTGTATAAAATCTCATATATCAATTTGTAGACTATTGAAAGGGAACTATCGCTGTTTAAGAGTAAGAATACCCACGACTAACACAGTATTACTGAAAAATGATGCTCAAATACTTCATTTATATGTTGTAAAATTCTCTGTAATTTCTGTGTTACAAGTAGGAGGGAACTAATACATAACGAAAAATAATCTTAAAAGAAACGTCTGAGATAGCCATTTTTTGACTCTGCTTTGAGGTGTTTTTGGCTCATTACCTTTACTATGAAGGGGAAGAGTATAAAAGACGTACTCACCGCAGGTATCCGGAGGCAGTAGCCTCCTTAAGTGCATGCCGGAGTCCGAATTGAATAATCACCAAAAACATAAAATATCTGAAAGAGAAGTGTAAATAATTCAGAGCACTAGTACATGTTCACATCCGGTTATAGGCGAAACTCTAAAAGTAACAGTTTTGTTCAGTAAGTCAGAGATACACTACCCATGCTGTATCCAAAATATGTAATTACTACATTTAATCTCTGTTGATTTTATTACTTTTAGACAAATCCAATCGCTTGCAAATTTCATTTCAAAGTATATCTTCTGCTTCTTCGCACTTACTTTTACGTTGACCACTTAGCTCTGCCAGATGAATCTTATACATCTATTCAACCACAGTCTTGACATGCACAAAGCCTCTAACTGTTCCTTGCGCTCCACAAGAGTGTTCCACTGCACTTTACGACGTCGTTCTCAACGTTTTTTAATACCTTTAATTTTGGTCGGCTGATTACGAAGTCTTCAGGACTGTCAATAAGTCTGCTATGTATTGATGGCAGAAGGATTTCTCACAGTGTCACATTTTCACCCTCCATCAAAAATTTCATCTATCGATTAACATGTTTACAAAATTAACCACGGCAAACCTTCACTGACACCCTCTACCCCAACTTAGACGCCAAGATCATCCACTTATCCGCTTCACTCAGCCATACTTTCCAGGTTAACATGACTGGACTAGGTCGTACCCGCTGCGACGAACCTCTGCGCATGTCCAATTCCCAACCGTTTCTCTGTCCATATTCACCTATCCCGTTCCATTAAGAAGGGAATTTACTCTAGACAAGCCCTAAGATCAATTTGTTCGATGCGGAGAATACAGCTATATGGCACAGTTACAACCACTAACTCTTTACCAATATTATTTAACTTTTCCTGGACTTTTTTTCATTTCGGTATTAAGGTCGGCGATCAAACTTACCCCCTCATAGGTCAATTAGCGAACCACTTATTTGCTCTGTGGCACAGCACTATGATGTGTACGCTTGTGGTGGAAATGTAGAATGATGAGTGATTGAGATAGAATGAGTAAGATTTGAAGGAGTGCGTAGGAAGGAGGATCAGATACACCGATAAAACACTGCCTAACGACAGAGGCACATCGACCTCAGCTCCTCGCGCGCTGACCGACGGCGTGCGACTCTAGGACCTCCGCTCGCCCATCCCTTGGAGCGTGCTAGAGTAGTGTTCTTCGATGCATATTCTCATTGAGTTACGAATCAGTTGCCTCTCATCTTTATGTTATCTCCCTCGATATCTCTGATTCCTATGTGGATTAACAGGAACTAGTTGTCCTGATAAGTTGTAAACACAGACGATCTTCTGCGGCTAGTCTCCCCGCGCTGCCGCCATGCGTGCTGTGTGCGAAAATGAAGAGTCTAACATTGTTCTAGTTGCCGCAAAACGTTCATACCTACATCCGCTTGCGTCTCTCATTACTTAGCTCCCTGACTAAGCTCCTCTAAAGATTAAATAGCAAATCTGTGTCACGTCCTCCGATAAAATAACCTTCTCTGCTGAACCCTCTCAGTAATAATTGCTGCTCTGTCTCATTAGTCAACTGAACCTTCGTTAGGCCTATCCCTGTCAGACACTCTCCCGCGTCTCTGCTGCGCGTAGGCGTCGCTACCTCTCAAACTCAACGTATTTTAATACTTAAGCGAACCACACTGACAGCCCACGGCGGAAAACTCCATGTGCGTGCGAGCTTATCTTAACACTAATAGAATAATGCGCGAGCATTTACCATCATCCAGAGGTGCATAATCAGATGATACGGAACCATGAGAAATGTACCGCGCAGAACGCATACGAAAACCGGCCACTGAGTAAAAAACCAACCTCCGTGTTACGACCGTGGTGACCACTTAGTTCAGGATGTTGCTAGCCCAGTTTCGCTGCGGTGACTATTGTGCGTGTGCCTCACGGGATCATTTCTCATGTTGTTATCTTTGTTTGTAGAATTTAATTCAACGTTAAAATAGAGATACAAAGACTACTGACAGAGCAATTTCTTAATATATATTGATATTGATTTTACCTATCTCCATTTCCGTATTTAACGGACTAACCACAAACGTAGATCTCCCATTATTCTTGCTGTGCTGTGTGCCAATGCTTTTTGTCCTGTTAATAGTCTCTGTTGGAAACAGGTAGCCATTCTATCCATGGACACGTAATACTCCTATGACCTTATATTTCAACCATCTCTTACTAAAGTACCAATGAGCGATATAAGCACACTCTCAATAGTAATATACTCAACAAGCATCCACAATATATATATAATCTTACCTACCTCTCTATCCCTAAATATCTTCTCACATTCTAAGAGGGAACTGTCACTAGATATCTCGGACCTATGATTTCAGAGTATGTGTGGCTACTTCTTAGATAAGAAACTGGCTGCAAAGCTTCAGATATTCGTACATCACTTCACACATAACCATCAATGTTCGCATCGTTGTACGAGACGACCACGCTCCTATCACACGATTAATAACACGACAACCAGATCCATTGCGTATCGGTGATACACTGAGAACCTTTTATTCTATCAAAAGCACTTGAGCTCCACGCTCTATCCTTCGGCGCGGTTTTATACTCACGCGAAAGTCATAACTGTTTTCCGAATCAATTATGCCCTACACGAGTTCACTATATATCACACATTAACATGAGGTGTCTAAGCGTAATGAGTATTCCAATGATTGTCGTTAGTGAGATAGTATCGACGTCACTTCTTTATAGTCCTTATCGTGCAGTGGCGAATCTTTCACCACAATGGTGAATTAAGACAAGAGCAGCGGCCGTTTCTAGCACTCTTTTGAAGCACAGGAGCGCGACCAGCAGCTCAGACTGCGCCACTCACACTGAAGGTGTGGAAAGCGTCGTTTGCACTCGCCAATCGAGCGCTCTGGCCCAAAACGACTCAAGAATTACTGGAGTCCGAGGATCGAGCAAACCAACGCACCCGAACCGTAAGCGAGCGAGGCGACTACATCAAGCGTGCCTTCCACTGCTGAGCACCCACATCTGTTCCGTCAGTACCCGCCCGCGCTTCACATCACCTCTGGTATCCGCCAAGGTCACAAGACACGCTACGCCCTGCACGACCGACTTTCCATACCACACACACACACTGCCAACTCACTTTCTCTCTCGATCAGATATTGCAATGTATACAAATTTTATTAACAAGTATCTGTACTTGGATATGTGTTCTCAACGGACCTCGTACAACAGTGCCGTCAATTAACGTGAGGATTCGTGCAGACTAAAGAGCGCCCAGTTCTCAACTGTGCAACAATCCCACGATGTAACACCATCCTCTACCATATATGAGCTTGCCTAGATGTAGTATATAATCAGATAGAACAGAGCCTCATAAGATCTTCTAGACCGAAGAAATCCCCGATATACCTATCCAAGAGAGAGAACACTGACCAAAATGTAACATACTATACGGACGGTGAGCCAGTATACAAAACCATTCCCGGTAATATACGGTGCGGGTATGTGCAGACTAGAGCACTCTAAACACGATCTCTCAGGCTGAACATTTTCCCAGAAAGAGTCCACGCCAGGAATGACTGTCTAGTCTAACTGACTCGAGGGACCGCACGCGCGATGCGATTACACGTACTGATATGGTGCTCCTATTATGTATGCTGGCCTGAAGAAGATATTTTAATTTTCAAGGCGTTACAAGTGTCTCCCATTTTGCGCATAAGTGGTCTATAATTATTCTTTTACCATAGCATGACCGCAGAGTTACTGCGGGTTTGCATGAGGCTTACTAGACTATGTGAGTTATACTTCATTTCCTAGCGTAGTCTTGCGTTTTTAACAGAAGCGTCACATTTGAAACAGTCAAAATCTAATTAAGTCTCCGTGCAACTTCTCTTTCCTTTAGAGGCCCTAATTTGATTAAAGATCCGTTGCGTGGAGGAGAGAAGTTAAAAGGATGCATTCATACTAACTCAACTCGTAGACTAACGCAAGTCAACCCGCGTCATCTCTATGTAAATTTAATAATTTAAGGTAAGTATACGCGCACCAAACATGTCAGAATACAATCTTTAGTTTCCTCTCCTTGGTATCATGCAACGACTACACGTTCCGCGATTCGCCTCTTTCCGAAAAAACACCTTCATCGTCTACTTGCACGCAATGATCCGCTGCGGAGCTAGTGTTCTCTCCCACTGTTATTAGCCGATTAATCGCGACATGCAAACCCGGCACGGTATTATATCGTAGGCGCGGTAATACGACACTCTCCTCTCCTGTGACTATTATAACTTTGAGCGCCAGGCTCCGCTACTACGCATCCTACTGAGTCTTAAATACCGCCTTCCACGCACAAGTAAACGGGGCCAGAGACTTAAAATGATGAGTGCCGTGGAGCGAAGAGACTACAGTAGAGGCCAGTGTCAGGCCTGTAAGAGTGTGTTTGTAAATAGGTATAGGTGAGCAGGACAAAAGGATACGAAACGCCGGCGGACCTGAGGGTACCCGGAGCCGAACATAACTTCGGGATCAGAGTGGCCGAGCCTAGGGAAGACTTGCTGTGGCGCTCGTAAACAGCAGGGTCGCGAAAGTTCATGCGTGAGGCTATAAGTCGAGGTGTCGAACAATCCTGGACGCAGCGTGCGATGCACGCTCAGCGTGGAGACCGCGGTTGACGACGCGCGTGGCACGCATATGTGAGCAGACGAATTTTCGGTCCAAGAGTTTTGTAGACATGCAGCGTTGCTAATAGACGCTCGCCACCCACCTAAGACCGGCCCGTGATGACGCGAGACCAGCCGGTGGACGTCTATATTCACACGATCTAATATCTCCTACCGCGTGCTCCATCTAATATACGCGCAATCTAAGCCAGTCTCCTTCGACGGAGATCTGCAGGGTGAGCGGCTGAAGCACGCAAGCGCCGCTGCGGTGCGTTCCTTTTATAGCTGGAGGAGGCCAGCCAATAGCATCTCAGCTGTAGCCCTCTCTGCCACGTGCGCCGGAGCGCGCGCCCTACAATTACAAGATCGCACGGGCATCTCGCGGCCATCCGCGAGATACTCTCTTCCACAGAATCGATCTGTCGGGGACAGCGCACGCGTGCCCAATTCATGTGTCCGCGATTCCAATAGTGAGAGAAAGCAGAATATATTTACGTTTATATTTTCTCCTGTGTGTAAGAAACACAGAGACTATCTTTGTTCAGAAAATTGCGGTATTGGCGTAATAAGAACTAGTGTGTTGCCCGTACTCAACTTACTAGAGCATTATAGTAGAGCGAGCTCTTCCAATCGCTGCTCTGAGGCGATGAGGCAGACCTGCCTCATCCACTCGTGATTGAGCTCCAAGCGAGAGATGTCACTAACTACTGGTATTCCTTTTGACCTCAAGTTTCCGCGAAATATTTCTCGCCCACAACCAGCTCACTAGAATCTTTCTTCCTATCGCATAACTGGTAAAATGCAATATATACGCGTAGGCGCTCTGATATGATTTGAGTTCTCGAGAAAACACATGAGCGTAAGACAGTTAAAAAAGCGTAATCACACTCTCTCATATAAAAAACAATTAATTTCTTAACAAATATATATAGAAAGTCCAATATGTTATCCAACCTCATAACGTAGATACTGCCCAATGTAGCTCCTGGATAACATATAATAAGATAACAGTTTCTCCTATAGACCTAAAAAATTCTAAGACTAATTTTGTTTCAAACTCTCAGGCGATGTTTCATTACACCTGACCCCTCCGTATATTAATAGAGCAATTTCACGTCTCAATCGTCGAGCATATTTACACCACGGAAACTTGAGACTTATATTAGCTGTCGCTAGGCTGTATAGCAGTGCCAATCACAGGGAGTCATTATATGTCTCCTAACAATCTACTTCTATGCCAGATACATACCGTAGCATTAACAATTAACGAGCGTCAATTATGGAGACACCTATGTTATACAATCAATCAAGTGTCGAAGCAGCAGCCGGTGGCTATGAGAATATTACAGATACACACGAGCTGTCCAGAGCACGAAATAGAGCTGTGTATTGACGAGCATCCCAAAATCTCTGTTTATATAAAATCAAAAAAAAAGGAATTTGAGATGGTAAAAGTTGGGAATTCCCAATCCAAATTGAATCGTGATATAACCGAAATGCGCGATGTGTTTCTTCTTCTCGAAGGTGACATTGAAGAAAAGTCGGTTTTTTATCTTCTCTCGAGAGAGAGAGCGCCACATGTGTACTTTAGATTGTTGACACAACTCTCGTTTTCAGTATTTTCATGTGCATAATTTTGAAATATATCTATCAAATATATATATCTTATATATATATATATATAATATAACACAACACAACGCTTCTTCGGCACCCTCTATATATATATCCCACGAAGTTTAATTCCCGTTTTTTGTGGAAATATATGGTCTTGTATACCACACAACGCGCGCGAGAGAAAATTTCCCCCCCCACCCATGCGGGGGTGGAGTCTTCATTTCGTCTCCCCGCCCCAGGATGTATTCATTGTTGGTCCTCTCTCTCTGCCTCTCTCTCTCTGCCTCTCTCTCTCTGCCTCTCTCTCTCTGCCTCTATCTCTCTGCCTCTATCTCTCTGCCTCTATCTCTCTGCCTCTATCTCTGCCTCTATCTCTGCCTCTCTCTGCCTCTCTCTCCCACACTCTCTCTCTCCTCCCTCTCTCTCTCCTTCTCCCTCTCTCTCTCTCCTACTCCCTCTCTCTCTCCTTCTCCCTCTCTCTCCTTCTCCCTCTCTCTCCTTTTCCCTCTCTCATTTTCCC
>BOPP01000071.1:4098961-4111584 GCA_017312745.1 Gryllus bimaculatus | reverse complement strand
TCTGCCTCTCTCTCTCTGCCTCTCTCTCTCTGCCTCTCTCTCTGCCTCTCTCTCTCTGCCTCTATCTCTCTGCCTCTATCTCTCAGCCTCTATCTCTCTGCCTCTCTCTCTGCCTCTCTCTGCCTCTCTCTCCCACACTCTCTCTCTCTCCTCCCTCTCTCTCTCTCCTCCCTCTCTCTCTCTCCTTCTCCCTCTCTCTCTCCTACTCCCTCTCTCTCTCCTTCTCCCTCTCTCTCCTTCTCCCTCTCTCTCCTTCTCCCTCTCTCTCCTTTTCCCTCTCTCATTTTCCCTCTCTCTCATTTTCCCTCTCTCTCATTTTCCCTCTCTCTCTCATTTTCCCTCTCTCTCCCACTCTCTCCTTCTCCCTCTCTCTCCCTCTCGCACTCTCTGACTAGCACTCTGTCTCGCTCTATCTCTCTTTCTGTCTCTCTCTTCCCCTCTCTGTGCACTAAGAATTAATTTAAAAAACCCTTTTTTAGGGAACTTATTACCGCCTAAGTTAGGTATTAAATGACAACGATTGCCATAATTTCTTTATTTTTTCTTGTGGGAGTACACACATTTGTTATTAATACCATACGATGACATATATTTTTACTTCTCAACGTTATTGCCAAAAATACCAAACAGATTAATTCGCCAATATTAGATCATACTTTTGCTTGGATTTATTTTGGCATTACTGTGTCACAGGAATAGTACTTTAGTTTAGAGTCTTCAGGAATCACAAACTGAATTCATTATGATTTCTTTTGAGAATAAAGGGTGTAAGCTGCTAAATTTCTTGAATCTGATCACTTTCTGGCTTTCATTCACCTGCGTTCAATAGTAATATGTTTTTCATCCGTCATAGACTTTTTGAATAGGCAGTCGATAATAAAACATTGACGACTCTAATAAATGCAATACATAATTTCAGTTTATTTTTTATCCAAGAAATTGAATCAGGCACTCTAAAGAAAAATACTTCGATTTTCATTCTTCAATAACATGCATAGAGTTGGACAATAGTCGACACTTTCGAGACTGTCAACTTCTTAAACTCATCTTGCATCTGTGCTTAGAGAGGCGCCTCGGAACAGATATCCAGAGAATTCTCGAGATAAGTTGCCGCAGAGAAGTACTATAAAAAAGAAGAAACCCCGGAAGAGTGAATAAAATATTTTAATGGCATATGCAAATAATACGTGACGCGTCCACAAGGTAAGTTTCCCTTACCCTTACTTCCCCCCGCAATATATTTGGAAAGTCTAGTGCACGTTCGTGAGAGAGTAATAACGTCACAAACGTATGCGCTATGTCAGAGAGGCTGATTCCTCACAGTAACACAAGTTTAACGGATGAAGAGGGCGGCTCTAATTCCAGTGCCCGCCGCTGTCGATATTCGCTGAGTGATGAAGTTGTCCAACGCGCCAAGTGTGTCTGAGTTTGGCCGGACGTCATGCGCAAGCGGATGGAGCGCCGCTAGTGCAGAGAATTCTCAGAAGGTCTGCCGGCCAAATGAGCATGACAGCACTGAGAGCGGCCATTCCTCGTCACAGACCATCTCTTGTGGAGCAAGGGCAGCAGCGCATTGTGGAGAATCGTCGAAGACACTCAGTGGCCTTTTACCGCGGATTTCACGTACCTTATTGCACGAAATTGTCGCGAAACATTTGATATTTTAGAAAGCGGGTGCGCGGTGGGTGCCAAAGCAATAGGCACCCGAACACAAAACTCAAGTGCACGGGATAAGCATTGTCATATGTGAAGAGGTACCACAATGAGGGTGGCAAGTTTCTGTATCGGATTCTTAGGCACCCTTTGGGTTGCCCTCTTAGCCTCAGAAACCAAAGTTTTTTGAAAATATAAATAGATTCGAGATTGCGTTCTGGCTTTGTGGATATCAAAGGATATTCAAAGTCCAATAAAGTTAATGAGTGTGGCAGAATTAAATGACCATTAAAAATTCGTAAATTATTTTGAAAGTTTGAAGTAGATTGTAAGTAAATCTCTATATCAATTTGTAGATCTATTGAAAGGTAACTATCGCTGTTTAAGAGTAAATACACGACTAACACAGTATTTATGAAAAATGATGGCTAATTACTCATTTTATTTGTAATTCTGTAATTTCTGTGTTAAATGTAGGGAGACTAATACATACGGAAAAAGATCTTAAAGAAACGTCTTGAGATAGCATTTTGACTCTAGCTTTGGGTGTTTTTGGCCCATTACCTACTATGACAGGGGCAGATATAAAGACGTACTCACGCAGGTTCGGAGGCAGTAGGCCTCCTTAGTGCAGCCGACCGAATTGAGATATGCACAAAAACATAAAAATTCGAAAGAGAAGTGTAAATAAATTCAAGGCACTAGTACAATTCACTCCGGTTATAGGGAACCTCTAAAAATTAACAGTTTTGGTTCAGTATATCAGAGATACACTATGTTCGATATCCCAAAATATTATATACATTTAATCTCTGGTTGATTTTATTACTTTAGACAAATCCAATCGCTGCAAATTCCAACTTTCAATATACTTGTGCTTCCTTCGCACTTTATTTTACGTTGACCACTTAGTGCAGTAATAACTTATCATCTTTCAACCCCTTTTCTTGGCCATCACACTGCTTCCTTGCGCTCCACAAGATTGTTCACTGCATTTACGACGTCGTTCCTCCAACGTTTTTTAATACCTTTTAATTTTGGGTCGGTGATTACGAAGTCTTCAGGCTGTTCAAAAGTGCTATTGATGAGCAGAAGGAATTCTCACAGTGTCACATTTTCCTCCATCAAATTCATTCATCATCAATGTTACAAAATTAACACGCAAGACCTTACTGCACCTTACCATAGACGCAAGATCATCATATCCGTTCACTAGCATATCCAGGTTAAATGACTGACTAGCGTACCTGTGCGAGAACTCTCGCATGTCAATTCCCAACCTTTCTCTGTCCATTTCCCTATCCTTTCCATTAAGAAGGAATTTACTCTTAAGAAAGCCAAGATAATTTTTCGATGCGAGAATACAGTATTGGGCAAGTACAACCCTACTCTTTGCAATATTATTTAACTTTCCTGGATTTTTTTTTTGTTATTAAGTAGCATAACTCCTGAGTGGTCATTAGCGACACATTCTTCTGGTAGAGGTATGTAACTGTGGGGTTGAAAGGATATGAATGATAGGCGGTTGAATAAGGACGAAACACAATACACATGCCGAGGCGGGAACGAACCCGGAATCTTTGGTCCGAGTCCGCTACGGCACTACTGCCTTAGCGATCTCGGTTTCCTGGATTTGTTATGAGGAACAGAGAGATTTTGGAGGGGCAGAGCGCCAGCTTGCTGGGGTGCGAAAATTAAAAATTTATTTGTATACTAAACAGTATTGGATTATTTTCTGTATTCCTCAAGAAAAGCAATCCTGAGCCAAAAAATTATTTTTTTTTTACCTTTCAGTAATAATTGCCGATTGTTATCATTAGAAACAATTCAGTAGGCTTAGACTTCCCTTCGGTGCGTAGGCATGTTCCTCAAACGATGTCAACGTATTGAATATCTTAGCGAACCGACACCTTAAGTTTAATATCAGTGCATTATTTACAATATGAGTTTACAGCTGGGCATTGATGTACAGACTGGAAGATACCGCCAACCAAGCCGCATACCAATCGTGCGTCTGGATTGAGATCGTTGTCAGTTGTCGAGTGGCTTGCGCTATTCTTTCTATAATTTTCATTTGGTTACTTTTTTAAATTAATTCACGTACTATTGTAAGCTAGAGATTTTTTATTAATTTTTTGTTCATTTATTTCAAGCTATTTTACTTTAGTTGATTTAAAAAGTTTTTTTGTGTTGTGCCATAGGACACGTTTTCCCTTACTACCTCCATATACCCATGCGAGAAAACTCTCATGTTAAATCCCACATTCTTCCCTACCCTTCAATTTCCATTCTAAGAGGGAACGTTACTAACGAAACTTATTAATTTGCTTAAAAATGTATAATGGTAAATTCCAATGTACTAACCCAATATCAGATAAAAATAAAAAACAATGCAATTGATGTTGGAAATAAATTTATAATAAAGATTTACTCAGTATTATAGAGCAATTTCTTGGAACAATTCTCAACACTTCCTTCAAAACATTTGAAGTAATTATTCAATATTCTTTAATAGTTAGCATTTTGCTTTTCGTGATAGTCACAAATGTATTAAAAAAGCTTTTCACTCTTTAGAAAGCAACGTGACTGAGCACACTGAATTGAAAGTTTCACCGAATCGCTGCTAATAACGAAAATACTGGTACAGGTAAAACACAAACCAAACCTAACGAGACACGTCTTCACTCTTCACTGTACACCCATATCCGTCCACAATTAGGTACATAGCACTTGTAGACCGCAGTAAAAACTTAACTGAATGCTTTCAATACACACATAAGAAAGAATATTTTTTGGTATCAATCATTTAATAATTGTACTTGATATCAACTATTAATATGTTCTTGAATTAATTATTATGCAAATAAACCCATTAATGTGAACAAACCACGATGTACACACAAAGCGTGCATAGTATAAAATAGAAAATCTAAGCCTTCTAGGCGGTACATCAAAAAGATGGCCACTATTACTAAGGGTTGATATATAGGTGGTATTGATAGAATTTATAAGTAACGATCCAGCTAACATTTAATAGAATGTCCAGGAATACTTCGTCATGTAGATTACGGTGTGAGAAACGTTTCTGTATGGCCTTTAGTCTCTAAATTTTAATTTTCAAGGCTCTAGGACGATTTGTTGAGGAGTTATTTAATTATATAGCTGACAGTACTGCGGGTTGCATTTGACATGGATATTTAGTTGTTGTTTTTAACAAAGCGTCACATTTTGAAAGTCAAAATGTAATTAGTCTCCGTGAACTTCTCTTTCTTTAGAGGCCTCATTTATAAAGATCGGTTGCGTGAGAGAGAAGTAAAAAGGATGTATACTACTGAAATAATGTAGGAGACGTGAGGTGTTTCCGCCAACTGCCAAGATCATTAGTCCCGTAAGTGCAACGCCGCGTGTTTTTATCGCGAGAGATGGCGAGTATTTTCCCCCACTGGATAACGAGACCCGGCACGGATCGTAAGGGGAACTGCACCACCCGGGACAAGCTCTAAGCGCCGGACTGCTCTCTCGACACGTGTACCGTGGCAGTGTAGGGCATGTACCTGTAAGAGTGTGTTTGTAAATAAGGGATGAGGCAAGGACAAGGCCGATATTGCTCGGAGAAAACTATTGATCAGAGCAGCCTAGCGGAAGACTTCTCCTCTAAACAGCAGCTGAATTCGACCTAGCTATAAAACGAGTGTCGAAAATCCTGCCACCGTCTGCACTCGAACCCTAAGACCTCCTGGTGAAATGTACAGTAGTGACATCAGTTTATGACCTGAGCCACCTAAGACGGTAGAATATCCAAAGACGTCTTTACATCGTTGTTATCCCCAGCTCCCATTGCTTGCGCACTAAGACGCCTTGACGGAGAGTCTGCGGGTGAGCGGCGGCGGCGGCGGCTGGCGTTCTAACGAGGGCGCCATTCCACTTCCGCCCACGTGCGGCGTCTAATGAGCGCCCGGGCCTCGCGGCCACCCCGAAACGTCCGCAACACGTGGGGCAGGGAGGGCGTTAGGAGCGAAGGGAGAGTAAGTTTAAACATGGCCGGGAAGAAAGAGCACCGCGGATGGCGAAGAACAGGTGCGTCAAATGAAGTAGACGCTTTCCGCGACTTGAGTCATGCGGTTGCTCTCGGTTGAGCTCGAGATGTCACTCGGTAGCCTTTTGCCGACGATTCGCTCAAACGATCCTGACCTTTCCATCGCTTAAACTATCCTAGCGAATGTATTCGTCAGAACATGACCAAGCAGTTAAAAAGCGACCTTAAAAAATAATTTCTTAAAAAGAACCAATTTCGTCAGAACCTATGGAGAGAAGACCGATAGCGCTTCAAAACAAAAATAGCATTCGGCATGTTTACCGCCCCTATAAACTACGTTGACTCGAGGCATTACGAAGCTAACTTCCGGCATTCAATTAGGGGATGATTCTCACAGATTAATTTTCTCATTACGCAGAAATTGTTCACAAATGACGCGAGTGACAAACGACCAGCGGCCCGCAGCGAAGGAGAAATGAATAATAGATGTTAAAAAAGGATTTGGATGGTAAGTGGATCAATCCATTGAATCGAACGTGTTCATCAGTATTAAGAGTTATTCGTTTTATCAATCCCAATTTTATAGGATTAATTTGTAAGATATGCATTGTCACAGTCACATAAAAAACACAATATCGTTTGATAGTTTACAAGAATCACATGCCCAATTATCACTTAAATCAAATTAATGTCAGAAACTGGAGGTAAAATAATTTTCAACATAATTGCAGAAAATATTACAAAGAATGACGGCCATTGTCTTGTTCTTGAACTCAGGTCTTCAGTTGTCGACTTGCTCTCTCACTCTATTATTTGAGAATAATAGTATAATAATAATGACAATAGTGATGATGATGATAATAATAATAATAATAATAATAATAATAATAATGCCGGTCCGCGTAGCCGAGATCTCTAATGCTGAAGAGCAGTTGCTTCCTCGTGCCCGAAGGGTGGCGAGTTCGAATCCCACCTGGGATGTTTGTGTGCGTCTGTATATTTCAATTCTCCATTCATCCATCATCATCATCATCATCATCATTTCATCCCTCATCTCCTCCAACCTTGTGTAAATATTTGGATTCATCATGAATATATTGAACACCCCCCCCCAAAAAAAACAACAAAAGTCACGTGCACTTACCCCCGAAAGAATATGTCCTGACCTCGGTGAGTACAGTTGCAGGTTTGTGTGGTCCTTGTAATAATAATAATTTTCTATCAGTTTTTACTCTACAATGGCATTTGACGATCCTTAAAATTTTCCTTAAGCATGAGGTAATCCTTCAAGTATTATTCTTTGGTACAGTGTAAAACAAAAATGTAATGTGGTAAGTATTCTTAATTATTTAATTATTTTTTTCTCGATATTCTACGCCTCAGAAAAACTTTCTACTTGATTTAAATACATTGCAGTGGAATACACAAAATGATTTTTTCTGCAGTAGTATCCCTGTAAGTTTTGGAAATGAAAATAATTTTCAATTTTTTCGCAATAAACTTTTGGCAACTTTTGAGTTTTCCAGAAACTTTCAACGACATTATTTCAAGCACTTTTTTAAATTAATAATGAATATAAATCGTCCATAACATAAATATTAACGACCGAAGAGAGACGTCAAAAAACATGGAACAAACAAAAAACATACAATTTGGTCATTTTTCAAAAAACCAAAGAATAAAGCAGAATGCCGTGAATGTAATCTAATTCATTATAATGAACACTATCCATAGCAAAAGTTTAAGGGGAAAAAGTGGAGCCGTTTTTGAGAATTTCTTTAAATATTGTATTTTACGAAGTATTGTACGAAAACATTTTTAATGCACGTGACCTTAATGAAAGATCTAATTATAGATAACCAATCTCATTCCAAGAAAATAATCTATATTCATTTTTGTAGATCGAGGCAGTCGCCGAAAAATATTAATATTTTTTGCAATTTTCGAAAATTTAGCGATACAAGTGAAAATCGGATCTATGCCATCTTTATAAGTGTATTGCACTATATTACAAGAAAATCAAAGAAAAACTGATGATTCATTTTTGATAAAATTTTTAAAATGCCCCAGGGGCTTCATGTAGTACCCTCAAAAAATTAATTGTCAAAATCTCACAGTTTTGAGTGGGGCCTAATCGACAGGGGTTTTGTCGGTTTGCAAAAACTACGCATAGTTTAGGCATTAAGCACTACGCATAGTTTAGGCATTAGTGTTGTTCACAGACGACAAGAGGTTGAGAGACGTTTTGAAAAAACAGTTGTTTGGAATCAGGGGAACCAAAAACTTGCATTTCCGTCGAAATCTCGAAATCAAATGTCTGCAGTATTACATAATTTTCTCTATACTACGTCTATTACTCCGTTTATACGTACGTATACGATCGGATACGATACGATACGGATACGATAAAAACTGAAAATAGTGAAAGCACGACATAAGTCACTACAATGAACATTGGATCAAGTTATACTCTTGGATAAAGTTCGGGCTTTGCAAAAAAAAGTGTGGGTGTAAAAAGCTGTCCATTTAGAAATTAACAACTGACATTCCAAATTAATTTGTGCTACGTATTAAAAATAAGAGTAAATAGCGCCTTCACTCGTATCAAAAAAATATCCCCTTTAAGCACAAACTTTTAAGTGTTTTTAATCGCTAAGGTAAGGGAACTAAGAACGGATTGATTGTTTGATGAATTATTTTGGGTCCGAGAACGTCAACTGCTATGGTAATTATTTCCCAAAATGTAGTCAATGTTTTATCGCTTCTTGAGGCGGTGATCTTTCCCCCGTTGTATGGCCAGATCCGGCTCCGTCCTACACGTTGGTTTGCAGGGCACCGCTCCAGCCACGACAAAGTCTAATGACACAACGTGTGTGGTAGTGCAGTGCATTTACGTGTAAGTAAGGGTGTGAGGATTACCAAAAAGAAGGCAATATCACAGGCGTCAATGGCTCGTTTGTTAGGGTGCTGCTACAACATTCGCCTAGTGTTGATCGGAACACAGAAAACTACCGATCAGAGTAGTCGACTGTAGAAATCTCGTTCAAAAAGTGACTGAATTCAACCTAGCTATGTCGCTAGTGTCAAAAATCTTGCTACCGTCTCTACTCTAACCCTAAGACTGCCTTCAGACGCACTGTAGTTATAGCAGTTGATACTTCGAGCCACCCAAGCCTGTAGAAAAAATCAGTTTCCTCAAAGTAAAACATGGTGTAAAAAATCTTTATCACACTAAGCTCTTCTGCTTCCAAGGAACACTCACGAAGCATGTAAACCAATATTTTTGCTTACTTTTGCCGTCTGACACCTTCCTGGATATTGAGAAGGCCGTCCCGAGGCCCTTGTTCAACGAAAACAGCTTAGCACCGCGCGGAGGTAGCTTGAAATCAGGAGGTGATTACACCAAAGGTCGGCAACCCTCTTTTACTACGCATGGGAAAAGTAATTTGCTACCTGAAAGAAGAATATATTGCATGACATTTTCCGTTGAATCTTTTTTAAATCTTTTATTTGGTTTCTGTAGTATGTTTTTTAGCCGTTCTTCGATATCGGCTTTTCTCTTCTTTTCGTAGAAACCCAGGACATCCCCCCACCTCTTAAAAATTTAACAGGGCATCATAACCTCGGCTTCCCTCACTCAGCTGCTAGAAATTGCCCGTTGGACCTTCTCGGCTGTACATAGCCTATGGAGGTCGATAAATTCTCTGAGAATGGAAGGAGGATGATTTAAAGATAATACATGTGGTTTATGGCGCCCACCATCACACAGTACACAAGCAAACTTCCATTCCCAAAGTGAATTCGGGTCCCTTCAAGCGGAGGAAGTGCTACCAACGTAAGAATTTCGGCTGCAGAGGTCGACACTAACTTGTTTATTAAATCTAGGAAAGTGCACAGATCTTTCTTGAATGTGAGATATCAAAGTATAAGAAATACAAATAATGTTAATATTATTGTGTTTATAATAATAATAATATCGCACATGCATATTTTAGTAACGCACTGTATTAATGTAAATAAAGTAAATGTTGATAATAATTTTCTGATAATAGTGTAACTTTCTGATGTTGATTTAACGAGCACGAGCTTTGTCCCAGTGCACATGAAAAGTACCTACGCCTGAATCAAGACGTTTTCATCAGTGAACCATGTTTTGTTTTAGCGAGATCATCCTAACAACTCGCAACTGATCAGTGCTTCTATTAGATTAGAAAAGTTAAAATACTTTCCTTGGTGCGACATGCTTCGCTTCTGACTTTCCAAACAATCGGACGTTACTAGCGCGGTTGCTTGTGCCTTTAAGCAGAAGCTCCGGGCGCGTGAGGATTGAAATCCGCCGGGCTGGAGCGGTGCACGTGTGTGAGCCCTGGCGTCGGCGTCCGGGGCGGCCAAGGGCTGGTCCGGCAGCAGCGGTGGGGGTGGACGCGCGGGCGGCGGAGGCGGCCAGGGGTCGCAGCGGGAAGGGCGCGAGGGAGAGGACGAGCCGCGGCGAGCGCCCGAGTGCACGAGTGGGTGACAGGGGCGGCGGCGAACGAGGGAACCAAGGAAAGACGGGTCTGGGAGTTAGTGCGAAGATAGGGTGAGATCGAGAGAGTCTGGGGGTGACGTTTGAAACGAGGGCGTTTGGAATGGGGAGCGAAGGTTGGGAAAAATGTGAGTAAGTTTATGTGGTACGAGGGCGAGGGTGAGTGGGAAGCAAAGACAGGGACATAAGGGAGTGAGGACGAATTCAGGAGCGCAGGCAGGGGTGAATAAGAGTGAGAGCGGATGGGAACGAGGGGAGAGAGAGGATGGATGTACGGAGAGCGCATAAGGCGACGGCGTGAGGGGGCGAGGGCGAGTGTGGGCGAATGCGTATGGGTTGCGACAGTGTATGGGGTCTGAGGGCGTACACGAGAGTACACGGGGATGACACGGGGCGGCGGTGGACGGGGGAGCGAGTCGGGCAGGGCGGTGGGCGCGGGCGGTGGGCAGCAGAGGGAGAGCGAAGAACACGGAATGCGAGGCTGCGTCCCTGCCGGAGGGAGTCTGCTCACCATCGCACGTTTTCCCAGGACCCAATAATAAAATGCTCGCGAAGGAATTGCTTTCCTAGGTGCTGCAGGCGTTGAGCTGGGCCGAGTCGGGGCTGAGGAGCGGAGGGGTGAAGAGACAGGAGGAATGCGCCGAGTCGTCAGCGCCAAAGGAAACGGAGAAAGAGACAGAGGCGGAGAGAAGCCGAGGGGAACATGCGCCAGTGCAACGAGGATTTCCGAAACCATGCATTCCATTACTTTGGGAGCATTGCGAAATTTCCCATTATTCCATGTATATTAAACTTATCATAACACATTTCGTCATTACGCAATATTGCATTTTTCATTTCCGTTTAACCACAAATGCATTGCTTCTCTGAATCTATTGAATTATTGTCTCTCAACCGAAATTCCTGCTACATGCAGGTAAGTGTCAATGCCTAGACTAGAACAGTGTTAATCCAGGTATTAACATGTTATACACATCCAAAGGCAATGTTTAATTTTTCTTTGACGTAGCTTTATTGAAATTAAGCAATTATTATTTCTGTACCAAGAACTTTTGAAGTCATTTAAAACTTCTAATTTACGAGTTAAGCACACACAATTTGGATATTCTTCAATTCATAAATGGTTCTCGTCTATCTTTGTTAACTTTCAGATATAATATGCGTAGAACATAAGTTAGATGTTTGGATGCCCTTGAAATTTCCTTTAAAATCACTTATATAATTATCATGTATTCTTTAGGTGGTGAGTCAAAAGATTTGTCTTCATTGTCGGCTGACATCATCACATTTCAAAATTCTTTCGATCTTACATTATCTTGCACATTCCTGAATATCCATTAAGTATTAATTAAATACCATTCTTCAGAAGAATTTTTAAAGTACTTGCATTAGTTCAAAATAATTAAAAAGCTTCGCGTGGAATACTCGAATCGACTCTGAATCCAACAATAAAGTGAGTGGTAAACGCTTATCCGAGATGACTCCTTTCAAATTTAAAGCAGACCTTTTCCTTTTATACTTTGTCTCACATACAAAATATGGCTCGTCAACTACCACATTTTTTATTTTTTTAAAAAGCAATCACACATTAGTGAATTATCCATCCAATTTTTAGCGTTGAGTATATAATCTAAGTCAATTTATCCTTGGTAATATATTTGTGAGTCAAAATACTTGTAAATGACCAAAATATATTTTTTAAATTATTTCAAGAGAATGTGATACGGAGAGTAGGATTTACAGAGTGCCAGATATTGAACAATCTGCAGTCTTATACTATTTTAAATTAAAAAAGAAATAGATGACGGATTTGATTGACAATATGGATTTTTTTTATTAAATAAAGAGTATTCAATTACTACAATTATATTGTTGATGCAGTGACACCTAAAAGCACTTTATATACGTTGTTCTGATATTTCGTTACTCCAAATATATATATATATATATATATATATATATATATATATATATATATATATATATATATATATATATATATATATATATAAGATTACTAGAGACGCATTGTACACAAGCATCAGTCAGCAATACAAAATGAATAAGTTTGCTTTTCTCACGGGTATCCGTAAAGATTAACTTATCACAGAAGTTGTCAGAAATACTAAGTGGTCATCAAAAAAGCAATGACGGATTTCAATCTCATTTACAGCGACATTTCATGCAAATACATGTTTGAATATTTGCATAAAAGAATTAAATTTTGTTCACAACATCCCAATCGTTGATCTTTAAACACAAAATATCGTCTTATTATCTATTTCTAGAACAAAACAAAAACATTTTGTTTTTGCCTATCTTTATTTATATTTTGATTATTTTTTATTAGAATCATAAATGAAAAATCGTATTATTATTATTATTATTATTATTATTATTATTATTATT
>BOPP01000071.1:4046254-4091254 GCA_017312745.1 Gryllus bimaculatus | reverse complement strand
GTGAAGGTATGAACACGTGAAAAGAAAAGTTGTTCACCTATCACTCAGGCTCAGTGGCGAAGTCGCTTGCCTTTCACCACTGAGATTCCGGGTTCGATTTCCGTAGAACCTCCTGTGACTTTTCTTACGACAAAAACGAGTTTGCACGCTTCACAAGGGTTAGTCCAACCCCTGTGAAGTGCCCTAAACCCTCCCTCTATTCTAATTCCTTCCCAATTCTGGCCGCTAGGTAGTGACGCAGGAGCGCGTAGTAGGAGGCGCGTACGCGGAGATGCTACCTGGCGGTACTCTCGACAACTGACTGCGACGAGACGTGATATTAAATAATAGATAATGTTAATGGAGGATTACTCCCAAGCGCGAAGAATTACTCCCAACGCCCCCCGGGGCCTAGAGAAAACCGTTGCATCAAAATCACGTTCCTTATGATCACTGTTAGTGCAGCTATCGTTGCTTCGGACATCTAAAAAAGAAATGATCTCTGTATTAGGAATACAGTAGTCCATTTTTGTCACGCGCCATCCACCAAAATTCCGACCCGATCACAAACACCATAGGAACAGGATCGTTTCTGAACAATGAGAGACCACCTAAATGGTAGCGCAACTGGTAGCAAATTATTCAAATGTTTACTCTTTCATTGGTCCACTGGTTTGTTTCGTAAATTTATTGCCATCTTCTGGCATTTCTTGCAAAATTATATTGAAGTATATGTGTTTTTCAGACTAAACGCCGATTTCACCAACTTCATTAACAGAGTAACGACACATTGTAGTGTTTACTGTCCATTAGAGAAAAGTTGTGCTTCACCAAACTTGAGCGCCAGCTAAACTGCCATTAAAGTTAAACGGAGATATTTGCTTCATTATGGGCAGTTAACTTATAATTATAAATATAACTTCACTATGGCAGTATTTAGATAGCTTTTTGGCTGAAATTTAGACAGAAGAAACAAAATTAAAATTTTAAGTAGGAATCTCTATGTTTTTTTGCAAATTAATATATTTTAACAAAATCTAGCAACTCTGGAAATGTTTTTCGATTCGTGATGCTGAATCGTGAGAGATATAATAAATCAAACCTTGTTTCCTTTGTGTTTCGTCAGATGGGATCAGTCAAGATTCATTTCTTGACAAATCTGAGATAACGTTTTTTTAAGCGTTCTCGCGTTGGTTCAGTGAATAGTACATTACCATTACTTTTATAATGTCAGGTATGTTGATTCACGAACACTACAATATAATTTATTACTATCAAACATTAATTTAAAATATTTGTAAATTTAAATTAATAGAAATATCTTCCTAATAAAATGACATTCCTCAAATAACGATGTTAAAACAAAATTATAAATAAAGTAGTAGTACAAAACGTAACATTGTAATGCCAATGGTGTGATGTTTGCACCACATTGTATGTATCTTCTGAGAGCAAACTTATTAATACGTTGACGTCTGAATCTTCAGCTCATTACCGTCAATGTATTTTCGTTTTTTTATTTACCCTTATCGATTAGCTAACCGGGAACGGGAAACGGTTGATAGAACGGAATATATATTTACAGCAAGGTTAATTTTAGTACTCCACATTTCATATTTCTACAGTTTGTTTCTTTACGTACAATATTATGTTATTGTAGAAACTTTATTCCTGTTTTCTCCTCTGTACAAAAAATTACGCACAATATTAAAAGGTGCTATTATCAATAAGTTAAGCCTCGCATATTTGAACTACAGATCAGAATACCTTCTTTCCTGTGATCTCCCGTGTGTCGTTTTTCGCTTTCGTTCACCGTTCTCGCGGCGTCGGTTCGTGAACCGTTTTTGCCTCGCGCACATCCCCTACACTGCCTATTCCCTGCTCAGAGGTTGTGTAACACTTCCTTGCAATAAAATGCATCATCATTAATATACTGAAATTTTGTTGCTGCACATTAAACTGTATGCATGAGGTACAACGTGTAGTACTTTAGTTGCCAAGTATATGATTAGTAACTAGTAGTGCTACAAATCACATCTTTCTCTCATTATTTGTTATAATCATCTAACATTATGCAAAAACTACTCACATATTCATAAAACAGAGCAAAATGCTGTTATTACAACTGTCCCAGTCCGATTTTTGTTGAACTTTCTGAAAACTCCAATATTGCAAAAATTACAAATAACTGTATAAAGTATGTGCTGTTGTAACACCATTAGAATGTTTTTTTTTCTTTTGTAAATTGGTGTTATGGCACGTAGTTTTCATTTACGCATTTATCTTCGAATTGGCATTTGTCTCTATCCTTATTTCTTCTCAAAGTCTTATAACGCCCGTTTGTCGTTTAGCCTTGTGCACTCAATCACCAAAGAAAGAATTAACATCAAGTTTATTTGAGCATTATTTTTCGGAAAGATTAGATGCTAATTTAGCCCGTGCTAATTTAGCTTCTTACGAGATTCAAAGAGACTCTCGTTACGTCTGGGAAAACAGTTTTAGTTCAATCTGACGCCGAATAGTAATTTAAATTATATGCAAGTTCAATACACAGGTTAATGAACAAAACAAAACTATTCCTTATCACAATTCCTAAGTGAGACTACGCCTCAAACACTATGACTGAGTTGACAACCTATGTAATTCACCTGAAATATATTTATTGTGTTACTAGCTTATTATTCGGCGTCTTCAGATTTCCGGTTACGGTTATTGTGAACAAAACCATAATGATAATGTTATAACCACATGTTTATTCATAAATAGATCCATGATCCCTTTCATTATGATTAATCTATAAAGATGGCTCTTCACACCGGCTGAAGCGGCTCATACCATCAACTGTTGTCACAGCTGTGGCTCTTACCTAGAGGTCCTAGAGATCTATTGCCGACGGTAGTAGGAACTTTGACAATAGCTAGCTAGATAGCTAGGTCGAATTCAGCTGCTATCTGGTGACCGGCGGCTCCCATTGGTAGTTTTTCTTGGTTTCTTTGATCAACACCAAGCGATTGCCGGAGCATTACCTTAACAGACGGACCGGGGACCGCGTACATACTTTCCTCTTCCGTGTCCTATCGTCACCCCTTACTTGCACACACCAGTCAGGAGCTTAGAGCGTGTGCTGGATGGGGTGCCCCGCCGGTGTGCTGGATGGGGAAAATAGCAAGACGACGTGTAACCGGCACCGGATCTCACCATCCAGCAGGGAAAGAACACGCCACCTCCCGAAATAAACATATGCACAAAACGTACGGAACTAATGACCATAGCATTCGACGCGGCCCGCTCTTCATTTTCCTCCTTTGGCCTCGACGCCCGTGTTTCGCCCGTGACTTCTCTCGCGTGAGCGGGCCGCGCCCTGGGGCCGCCCTGGCTCGCCTTCGCCCCCGCCTCCGGAGGCCTCGCGCCCCGCGCAGCGCCGCTCGGGGAGGCTTCTGACGCGCCCGCGCCGTCTGCTGTCTCTAAACTACCTGCCAAACTTTGCACAGAGCGCCTCAGCACGCGGCCATGAATTATTCACCAGGCACGAGATCAGAACCGCCGACTACCTACTACTAAGAACGTTTTGGCTCCTCGCTGCTCATAGAGACGATGAACCACAGAGAAGTAGCTGCGCGACGAACTGCATCTTTGACATACAAATATTCTCACAAACGATACACCATCACGAGCTTCGCCGTTCATCGGTGGACATATCTTTCTCGCTACTTATCGCTGCGAACAGAGATAAGCTCCGTGGCGGGGTCGAAGCGCTACCGTTCAGCGTCGGGTATCTTTCTTTGTACGAACAGTACTTTCAAAGTCTTTTCTTTTTTTCCATTGCGAACGTGTTAATTGTGAGTGTCTACTTCACGTTTCTGCTTTGTCAGGAAAACCGCCCGTTAATCGACTCTTTTCTGCAAGGCTACTTCATCACCAGCCTTGGAAGAATCGCGAGTCTCGTTCCCCGAGCCTGTGTTTACAGCACAGCATACTTTAAATAACGCATATTCTAGTCCACCTCATTTTTATACTATCCACTGCCTACTCCTGGAACTATCCCGTTGTATTATATTAAAACCAGCTACAGATTTAGTCCACGTTATCAATCTAATAATATTCCTCAAAATCCTTCTGATACGAAGTTTACCTTTTATGTTTCGGGATTTGGCAAACCTGGTGTTGCAATCTCGCAACTGACAGCTCTATCGTAAAGTCGGATGTTTTGAGGTTATACGTACTCTGGCCGTTTTGACATATGAGCGCTATTTGTGTTGTTTACAGTAACTTAAAAGATTCACCTTGGCCTAAAAATAGAATCAAATCGTGAACAATTTTGTGCGATAATATTTTTACAACTTTCGACGTGGATTAACTCAGCAACAGTGCATGGATGAACTTAATTCAATTTTTGGCGATAAAGCTCCATCAAGGACCAGTGTTTATCGATGGGATGGTGAATTCAATCGTGGTCGTAGTTCACTCCAAGACAAATTTCGCGAACGTCGTCCAAAATCAGTTGTTCCGAAAACCATTGATGCTGTGCTTGAACTGATATTGCAAGATCGTCATGTGACCTATCGTCAGATTAAGACAACCTTAGGCATTAGTGAGACTAGCATACATTCAATATTGCATGAACATTTGACTGTCAAAAAACGTTGTTCGCGTTGCATCCCACACAATTTGTCAATTGCTCAAAAAAAAGCTCGTGTCGATTGGTCGAAAGAAATGCTGAAAAAAACGATCACGGTGCTTCGAAACACGTCTATGACATCGTGACAGGTGATGAATCGTGAATTTGTGCGTACGAGCCCGAAAGGAAACAGCAGTCGACTGAATGGGTGTTTCAAGATGAACAAAATCCAGCAAAAGTTGTTCGCGGACGAAGCACTTCCAAACAGGTGGTCGCCTGTTTTTTCCAAAAAACTGGACATGTCGCAACCGTACCACTAGAATAACGCAGAACAGTCAATTCTGAGTGATACACAACGATTTTTTTGCAAACTGTCTTCCAAGAAATCAGGAAAACCAACCGCCGAAGACGGATCACTCTTCACCATGACAATGCGAGCTCTCACATATCGGCTCAAACAACTGCAGTTTTGAGCACCCAAAACATCGATTTGATGAGTCATTCGCCGTATAGTTCTTATTTGGCACCGAATGACTTCTTTTTATTCCCGTACGTAAAAAACAAACTGAGAGGTCAACGTTTTTCTACACCTGAAGAAGCGGTTGCTGCATTCATAATGCATGTTTTGGAGATACCTCAATCAGAGTGGCAAAAGTGCTTCAACAATTGTTTCAACGCATGCAAAAGTGTATAGATGTTCATGGGGAATATTTTCAAAAACAATAAAGTGATTTTCGATGATTAATATTGTTTTTGTTCTCTAATCCTGAAATATAAAAGGCAACTCTCGTAAGTACAACAATCAGTTTAAGTTATGCGCCAGAGACTGACGTATCCAAATGCTACTGAACAGTGCCCGAACAGCCTGCCTACTCCTGGAACTATCCGGTTGTATGATATTAAAACCAGCAACAGATATAATCCACGTTATCAATCTGATTATATACCTCAAGATCCTTCTGATATTAATATTTCTCCTCCATAAACCGAAAGAATACTTTCTATTTTCATTCCTAACCCACATGTTCATACGGAGCTCCGAAACATTATCAAAGTTCTACTAAAACATGAAAACTTTACCACTAGAGTGAAAGGATCCTACAGCGAAGTTGATGTGAATTCTGTTGATGATTCGCCTTGCTCCGAAAAATCTATCAACTAAATACCTATTCTATCATATCCACCGAGATCCAACCAAAACTATCATCTCAGTAGTACTCAGAAACGTGCTAATATCTTACTCATCAAAAGAAAAAAATACTTCAAGAACTAGTAGCAAGAAAGTAACCTGAAATAACAGTTATACGATTAACCAACAGCGACTGCAAATCATGGCCATTGTGTGCTCTCGTTAACACGAGCAAAGGAATGGCAATCTACAATCCAAGGCGGCCAGCGCAACGCCTACTTTTGCAGGCATTCTGCATTTAAGAGCCGTCTGCCCGCGAGAGCGGCGTAAGTGCAAGTAGTGGGCGTAGGCACCTTTGCGGGGAGGGGAGCAACCTGCAATTCGCACAGAGGTGTCGTCGCCACGCGTAGATTGAATGCCTTGGCATCTAGCCAATGATCCATGCTATGGAATCGTTTGTCAATTTACTCGTATTTAAATGAATAGTTTCCCGTATTTCTAGTTTCAAGAGCCATAATTCATTGTTTATGTTCTACTCTGCATTGCCAGGTAACGACACATTTTCCTCTTTTATTTTTTCGTTGATGCTTATTGTGACTTAGACATAATTTTAAAGAAATGACCTTTTAAAGAACTTATTTCATTAATTATTTCAAAAATTTTTAAAAAAAATTATTTAATTCCTGATTTTCACTGGTAAAGCTATTTTCTCCAAATGATATCAAAACGAAAGACATTATGAGAGCTATCTCTCACATTATGAGTGACATAATAATGACGTATAGGCAATTCCAAGAAGAATGTTTGGACCCACATATATTGTGACCAATTCTCCCATTATCAATCCGAATGAGAGATACCAACAAGAAAACCTCTCTGACAATATATTACGGGCAATCATGAGATATTTAAAGTTAATGCAAAGGGTTTAACCCAAAGAGTCAAAGACTTAACACATGTTTCCCTACTTGACATGCTAAATCCGAATCTGTAGCCAGAATTGCGTCATCACTCTCCAATTATTCTTAAATCGCAAAAAAATCATTGTAATAGGATATATTTTGTTTTCGGAAATTGTTGTCCGACCCAAATACTTGACACATGTGTCTCTATGTATGTCGATGTGCTAAATCTAAATATGAAGACAGAATTGCGTCACAACCTTTTTTAAAATCGCAAAACACCCATCGTGAAATTGTATTTTTTTATTTTCGGGGGCTGTTGTCTGGTCCAAAGACTTGACACATGTTTCTCTGTGTATGTGAATGAACACGCAAAATCTGAAGACAGATTTCTGACACCACCCTCTAGTTGTTTTTTAAATCGCGAAAAACAACCGTAAAAATGAAAGGTCAAGCGCAACAGTGGTCTAACTCCCCCTCATTTAAAACTGAGATACTGTACTTCAAAGTTGACGTGCTCTTTTTTTCATATTTTTCCTTTACATTCGTTTTGTTTTAAACACTACTCTGTCTGAACATTAGTATTCTTTTCCATACAAGAAAAACTGTCAAAGATGAAAAGGGTAAAATTAATTAAATTCTGTTTCTTGATATATTATAAAATGGGTTAGACCTGTGTTGCACAGAACTCCAACATTGATTGCCAAACACATTTTTTATTTGAGAACAATAATCCTTAAAATTCAAAAAACCGTACATTCATTTACAACTTAAATATTACAGAAATTAAAACATATGATGACATGTGATGAAAAGTATTGAAAATAAATGTTATAAAAATTATTCTTTGAACATTAGCAGATTGATGCAAGTTACATACGTCATGACCAGGATAGAATATATAAGAAATGAAATATTAAGAAACTAGTGGTGCTACAGAATGACACACTTTTTCATATTAGTTTTCTATACCCTTTGGTCTCGGCTAGCTATATAAACTTGCCACATGTTAGTGCCAGCTGTCAAGGTCAAGACCACGAAGATGGTTATTGCTTTGACATACCTGATTTGTATAGTCGCAATATTGTGGTAACTATCTGTAATTTCCCGTATGCATATGTATTTACAGAGTGCTATATGGAGTGTAGCGAAAGTTATTTAATGCTGCGGAAAATCGATTTTGAGATTTCAACTAAAATAAACGTTTTGGGATCCCCTGATATATTAAAAGGGTTTTTTTAAACGTCCATCTGTAGATCGGTCTGTCTGTTCTTTATATAATTTAAAATACTAGAATCTTGCAAATTCATAATTTTTGTCCTGTTTTACATTTCTGTGTGAAAAGCAATTTTAAATCTGTTTATGACTACTCTTTCTACTCTTCTGTCCCCCCTTCCCCACACTTGGTAGGCTTCCTCTTCTCCCATTCCAAAAGATGGCTGCCACCTAGCTATACCCAGCATGTTTTGCAGTTTTCATATTTTCTAACCATGTTGTGAATATTTGTAAACATTTATGAGTGATCCACGTTGCTTGGGAAGTAAGTATTTTCATTTTTATTTATTTGATATTATTTGTTTGTTTTTTCAACTGCATTCACTGTATTTCGTTTGTTCAACTATTGTTAATGTTTCAATTTTCTCCCCCTTGCTAGAGACCCTCTGAGGATGTGAAAAGTGTTACCTGAAAGTTAACTCTGGGTAATAATTAATAAAAATTATTAAACCTTTTGTGGAGGATTATTTCCTTTACCATATTATTCTAAAACTCGTTGAAGCTAACTTCCATAAATCTAAAACTTTTTTTTACATTTTTTCCATCATCGATATTAGTTGGAGTTGGGGAAAAAATGTAACATTGTAATTTCCAATTTATCATAGACGTTCATACATACATGGGCGTTAGTAAAGAAGAATAATTAGCATTAATCACAGTTTTTACGTACGTGTTCTGAATCGTAATAATGGTATTTTCGGGAAGTAGAATATAGAGGAAGTTCGGGTATTATGGAATACTGAGCTTATTTCTCTCTCAAGAACGGCAACCCAGTGGAACGGTGGTTAACTACTTCGGAATGCTCGTGTGATCATCTGCAGTCAGTGACATCCACTTGACACGTGCATCACGCCTGCAAGTGAAGAGTTGCGTTTTTGGGTATTCAACACTTTATAAAGATTGGTTTTGACACGTCAACAAAATGAGTTTGTTTTCTGTCTTAATAATTAGAAATTAAGCATAATGTACACCAAAAGAGTATAGTTCTATTACTTCATGCTCATTTTTCAGCTGGCTATGCTTCGTTTAGGTCAGACGCTATTTATTAAAAAATAGCATGTCGGGTTATCTGGAATACTAGGACTCTCCATTCCAGTGTTTCACCTTCGTCTGTACTAGACAATGATTATGCAGTATTTATCTTCTGTAATGGGAAGGTTTCTGAAGTTAGATGGGGAGAGGTTTCTGTGGAATTATTTCCCTGTTCCTTATGGTCCCACCTTAACTCTTCTGGAACAGAGAAGGAAGATTACATGAGTGAGTTTTGGAAGTAAACTCTTAGAAGCCTTTGAAATTCGTATATTAAAATGTCAGATTATCACAACATAGTTTTTTATCAATATTGTTTCATTTTTGTCATTTTAAAACCCATTTAATTCGCCTATTTCATATTTCAATGTAAAAACCCAATTAAGAATATTCCTATTAAAAAAGTTTGTTTTTAAATTTTCAAAACAAATATTTAGTTGAAAATAGCTGAAATTTCAGTTCATTTCATATTTTGTTCTCTAAACAGTTTCATTGCAAAGTAATGCTAACAAATAAAAAAAATATTCCATATTACCCGAAATTCCTCTGTATTATATTCGTGTATCGCGAATAAAACATGAAATCAAATTACATACTGTTTAATCACTATTATTATTATATTATTATAATCATTACTATTATAGTTTGTCTTTATTTTGTATACTTTATTGCACTTTTATATTAATTTACTGTCTGTTATAAAACTGAAAAGGTTTTATGGCTCTACTGTTATCGTAGGCAAGTTCCGGCGACATTGAACCAGACATTTTATTATATAGGACTTAAAACAGACCCATTTGGAAAACGTTCCTGTAAATTACTTTCTCGGCCCAGTTAATTATTTAAATACTGAACGACTTATGTGTGTCAAAATGTGTAACGTTTCCAACCTACACACTTGTAAACACACTAACAGCAGTATTATTTGTTACTCTTAAGTTGGTAATGAAACAAATTTTAATTTTGTATTGTTTATTAAATGTAAAAAATTGATTACAGTTGTCTCAAATAATCAACACAACATCAACTTTACCATTCCATCATTGCTTCGCTGTCAATACTAAAAGTTGTCATCCATGCCCGTTGTTGAATTTCCACATTTGTCTTTGGTATCATATAATGAAAGGTAATACACACCCACATCAAAGGAAATAGATAGAAATAGTCGAAAAGGACATAACCAGTATACCACCAAGATGTTAAACGATCTTGAACCAATATTTTCACAGCAATTTCCGTCACTAACAGTATCGATGAAGAAAATCCAAAGAGAATTATCCACAGATTTCGAGCAAATTTGCTGCGTTGTTGAACACCAGCAATCATTACCACGTTCGGAAAAATTCGGAAACCTCTCATTGCAAACATTAATCGAAACAGTGATGAGGATGCTGTTATATACAGGCTATCTTCCACATCTTCGAGGCTTTTCCTTACATCTACCGTAGATAATATAATGGTAGTCAAAACAACATCGACAACTATGCCTGCCGCAGCAAAAATGTAGATTCCATTCCTGGGTTCAATGCAAAGACAGGGAGACAGTTTCCTCAAAAAGCAAGGTCGACCCAGCCGTAAAGCGAATCTTTCGACTCTACTCATCTTGGCGTAGTATGATGTAAGTAACATAATGTGTTCTCATTTTTCTTTAGAACGCAAAGTTGGCCAATGTATGTACATCTAAGTATAAATATACAGATACAAAGTGCATATATTTCCCATTGTAAAATTCGTAAAACAAAAAAAAATGAAAAATGAAATATCGACTAATGAAAATCGAATGTTATTTTATAATATATTAGTTTCAGTTCAGAACTGAGTTGTTCATATTATTACATTTACCAAGTATTATTTCTAAAATTTTCAATGTAAATTTGGAAATTTGTTTAACGTATAATAAAAAAATATTTCGAAAGCAACTTGCTGCTTTTTACTAGCAATAGCGTTCGTAGACTGTTTTAAAATTATAGCAATTTCTAGTATCAAAATACGATGGAGAAATTGACATTCAAAATGAACAAAATTAATGATAACAAGGATTTATATAAATAACAAAGAAAATTATATCAAATGACAAATCAAAAATACCTTGGAGTGCAATTTCTTTTAACATGTCACCTCCATTACGAAGACAATTACTTTCTCTAACTCGTAGTGAAGGCAGAATCCACGCTTTATCAAATCATGACACCGAAAAATATTTTCAGTAATTCATCTGTTCATGATTGGCAATGAAAAATACCAGTGGCTGCATGATCCACAGGATTTTATTCAAAATTAAATTACCTATTTCGATCTGACTAATGTCACAGCCCTTCGAATTTAAAAGAAATAATTTAATTTTTAAAGCCTCAACATTTCCAACTCTATTTCTTTCATAAATGACTCATAAATGGAGCATGGCACCAAATTTTCATTTCAATAATTGATTGATCATTTTCACAGAAACCTCTAAAATGTCCAAGATACAAAAGTTAAAATTTTCGACTCCTCCAACTACAGTATTGAAGATATTATTGTCTTAAGAAATTGTTTGTATTGTTTAAGAAATTATTGTCTTAAAAAATTACGTTCTTCAAAATTAGATCTTCAAATAATGTCACGTTCAATTTGTTTTAAATGTGAGTAGTTTTATGCGTAATTTTGAGAGAACTAGTGACATTTTTACTTCCGCTACTGCTACCACAGAATCGAGAAAGTATTGCAGTGCTGCGGGAGAAAACAGTATTGAGACAGATTGTTCTGTATCAAGGGCCCACAAAACATGAATTCTTACTACACCACGTGTTAGAGAATTTTTTTGAATTTGGCAACTGGATTCATCCACGTTTTCGCTTCCGGGGCCCGGGAATAATTGTCTGCCTACAATTCTCCGTCTTTTCTCGCATTATTACATAACATTCTCTCCATTGCGTAAGTAATAGCGAGAAAGTAACAAAGTTCTTACAAACAACTGGATGTGCTCCATTTCTCCTAATAAGTTTGTTAGAACTGGCTGTATATTCATCATCCTAGATTTGCACACTCAGCTCGAGTTTAGGTACAATTCATATTTGTTTGTTTGAATTAACTCTTTCGCCGGCCGCATGATGGCGCCACCTCCAGGGTCGCTCAACACTGTCGAGACATCTCGAACATCCACCTGCTCGCCAGCCGCGAGAGCATGGGAAAGCCTGCTCCCCTCGCTTTCCCCCGAACGACTGCGTACTGCCCATCCACGCTGAACGCTAAAAGTCAGTCGCTCCCAGGCTGCTTGCCTGTAAGGCCATTCTCTGTGCCGCTCTCAAACACGAATTGTGCGATTCTCCACAAAATTTACTACAACTTGGTTATTATGTGGCAACAGTGACCAACAGTCTAACCGATGGATGCCCAATAAACTCCAAAAGTTAGTTACATTCCAAAATATGTTTCTAAGAAAAACCCCTCATGCCACCTTGATTTATTCCAAATTCCTAAATTCATCGCGAGCTAAATATATTGCCTTTAAACGAACACAAGCAAAATAGCTGGCTATTTCTGTCAAAATCTTTACTCTCCACCCTTTTTCGCAATATTTAATCTGGGCCGCCGTGCTTTATGGCCCCCTATTAAATTTAGGTTCCCCAAGGATAGACTGAGACCACAAGGATTGACTGAGTTACTTCTGTTTTCTTTTACCTTTCCTAGACTACCTTAACTTACACGTTACACCTCAGATCAAACTTTCAAGCATGATCAATCTTCGAACCTTAGACCATGTTCACGAGTATGAATGAAATCTCCTTTGCTATGGATGGCCATATCCAAAACGTTATAATATAAAATGAACTGTTTTCAAACCCCTTGAGAGACAGACATATTGAACGAGAAGAAATACATTCAAAAAACCCATAAACACGTAAGTGATCGCGTCATACAGAAGCAGCCACACAGATATCGTTGTTAAACATGCAATTGTGTATTCTTCCACAGCTCCGCAACAATCCAGTTTATGTGATCATGATAAACTCTTTGTGCCACAGTGTATTGTAACGCACATCATGCTGAACGCTCATGTAAGTGCATGTTCCAAGCTTAAACTGTTATCTTAACATGTGCTACACGTGATCACAACATAAGCAGTAACAACCACATGCTTGTTGTGCAAAGGTGTCCACTTCAGCGGTATTCAAGTAATCTCCTGCACTTACCAGTTATAATTGACGGCATTGCTAGACTTCTCGTTGCCACCAATGCTTGCCACCCGTCTCCCCCATCTTCTTTACAGGCCGATCACAACTCGCGCCTGCGTACGTATGCTCTCTTTGAGTCTATGCTGCATCGTCATGATTCTGTTTGTTTCAATGTACCTTGTTTTGCATTTCAGCACTAGTATATTATTCTCTGTTGCATATCTGAACTCACGTTACTAGATAACTGCAAACAAATACGTCTTCAACAATGCTTGAATGCTCACGGCCATTGCAATCTTTCAATGTTAATTGTAACCAATTGAATCAGTCTTCAACTGCACATGCCTACAGCTATTGCAGTGATTTAAATGCTCTCTTAGATATAATCATAATTGTAATCAAGTGTATTTTACTTTGTTTTAATTACATGGTTTTTCATCATTTAGTGCAGGCCTTCAAAATTCTCCCAAAATAATAGTGATGTCTTCTGTAGATACTCGCATTTACAGAAAATGCGTTCGCGTCGCATTCTACGCGGTGATCCTCCGAGTTGATATCAAAGCTGCCCAGGTCAGATGGAAGTAGCTGGCTGGTAGCTCATCCGCGCCATATCAACAGCCTACTGCCTCCTCAGTCAGCTCCCAAGAATGCTGAAAGTCAAATTTCAATTCTGCTATTTGGGAACTGAAAAAAATGAGATGAGAAAAAGTGCCTGAAGGCCTGAGATGACAAGTGACTGAGGCAACTAGCTAGTATAAGAGAGTCTGCGCCATTCAGTAATACCTAGTTACAAATAATAATAATAATAATAATAATAATAATAATAATAATAATAATAATAATAATAATAATACTGATAATGAAAATAATAATAATAATACGGGAAAGATCACAATGTGCATCGTTCTATTCTCTTTCCTCTTTGATAGAGAGAACATGGAGGAAGTTAAAATGTTACACGTCCACTTTTTTATATCAATTCGTTTATTCGGTCCCAATTTACATCGTCCAGTCTTTACGCTCTACAAATAACTGATTCATTCTACGCTTAAAAATAGTACGGAAACTCATCGAGCACCGCCAGAAAAAAAGTTGGAGATGATATTAATTGCTGAAGTATACTTTCACTATTCAATCACTTTCTGGCTGCATCTTTATCGCGTTCACTACGGCACTGAATGTTTCGCCAGTTCCACCTCCTTATTCCGTGCTGATCTTGGAGATGGATGTGTTCCCTTTTCCGTATTGTAAGGCATTATACCTATCACATAATTCCTCAAACCATTCACACACACACACGTGAAAACTTTTCGTTTTACATATCCGAAATTCATGCTGATTCAAATTCTTAGGTCATATCCTCTTTCCATCCATTCTGTTGATGTCATTGCATCCGTTATATATAATTCTTCCTATATTTCTTTTTTTTCTTTCTTAGTTCCTTCGTTAATTTTTTGAATTCTGGTGTGTTTGGTAGTAGCATTTAGCATCGCAGTTCTTCCATATAAAAGAGCTTCCTTGTTAGCACATACACCAATAGTGAAGGAGTAAACTTGGATACCCCTATAGTTTTCTTCAGATAAGTATATTTCACTTTCTCTGTTTCTTTCCAGTTTCTCTTGTTCAGGTGTTCCCAAACCACCTGAAGTCCGTATGTAATCACCGGAGTTATTTTTAATCTGACTAATTTTATTGCTATTTCGTGCGAAATTTGTTGTACGTGTGAAATTTCATTCATCGCAATAATTTATTCTGAAATTGGTTCCGCGAGTTTATAGAGTTAAATATAAATACTAAAATTTGTTTACAATGTCAATTTTTTCGTTGAAGTTGAATCCATTCTGGGTGCCAGGACTGCCTCCTTTTCTGAACACCATAGCAGTCTTATGTTTGTTTATGGTTAGGACTTTTTCGGGGTCCATTTAATTAACATATTGAAGGTATGCTGTAGCTTGTCTTCGAGGTTAGGTTAGGACACTGTTTTCAGCATATGTATAAATATTTACTCTTTCTATTAAAATAAACTTTACTTGCTATATTGATGATGATGGGATCTCCTTGCAGAACTCCAACTGATTGCGTTATTGGGTTTATGCAATGGTAACATGGTTATGTTGTCGCAGATTACTATATTTGTTTTGGCCAGAATGCTTCTTACTACTTGAATGGGGCATCTCTGACGCTGTAAACTGTTTTAAAAGTATTTTCATGTGTTGAAAATGTATGTCGTACTTCTTGTCTTTCTTTCCTTGCTTTGCTCAAATATGTTCTTACAGCATCTGAAATTGGTCTTACCAATGAATCGTTGTAGCTGATAATGTTATACTCCCATTCATAAATTCCCGACACCTTATGTCCTTTATTACTCCCATATACGGAATATAAATCAAAATATTGCAATTTTAAAATTATAACGAAAACATACTTGGTGGTCTGAATGACGCGAATAGTTAGAATGTAGTCCAGCTATATATTTTACAGTTTGTTTTCTAATATGAAAATAAATGTTCTCCTCTAAACTGTTCTTCTTCGTTATTCTCTAATGCTAATACAAGATTGTAAGAATTACTTCGGAAAATTCTGTCGCAAAATCTTTTACAACTACATTTGATTTTCCTGATTTGCTTAACACTACATTATTTTTGTCACCTAATTCTACAAGATTATAAAATACCACAAACACAGTCTGATTTACGTTCTGAATGCTAATAATTATAAGATTTATGTTACGTGAATAAGGTGAATAAGTTGTAAGTCAAATAAAAATGGAATATTGATATTTTCACACTTAAGAAAAGAATTACTTTCTCGGACTTACGAACGTAAGAAGATCGTGCGTCGTATTGGAATCGTGCGTCGGAAAACGGTGCATTTTCGACACAAATACTTTTATTGTCGCCCTTAGTGAAAAAAAATTAATAAATCCAGTTCCTAATAATAGAAAAAATCCTCTAACACGTGATGTAGCCCGAATTCATGTTTTGTGCGTCTTTCAACCGAAAAAACCGATTGACGGCAAAACGTTTGTCTGGCTGCCCAAGCATCTGTGCAAAACGCTAGCTCGTAAACCCTTCAGTCGATTGTCTCCTAAATTTATATTCTTCAATCGTTCTAGCAAATATCGTGGATCCTGGAATTTGAAATCTATATTATAATTTTGGGGAGTACTTTACATGAAGCCCCTGGAACATTTTCAAAATTTTCGGCTATTGTTAGGGTTTTTCAAAAATTACAAAAAAGACTTTTTAAATTTTGCCTTAGTAAACTTGTGATGTGGGTAAATGTTAGATTGAATATTTCATAATATTACATGCTAAGCAATATTGTATATTTGCGTTTAAGTGGGGAAATGTTTGCATTTTTAATGATAGTTAACATGTGTTGTAGTTTGGGAATTTTTCATTGTAAATATTTGTACTTCGTGTTCGTGGATGTACATGAGGATAATCTTATAGAGGGAAATTATAAAGTATTAATTTGAAAAGAAATAGTAGTCGCGAATAAGGGTTGCACCCGAAACCCAGTAAGTGAACGGTGCGCCGCAATAACATTGAAGCAAATTTAGGAATTTCAGAATAGCGTACTGAATAGTTAGAAACAATTCGAAAACATTTAAAGTTAACGCGGACGCGCATATGAACTACACCACAGGAGGATCAAGATCAATCTTTTTCGGACGAGACGGCGGCATCAAATCGACCGAGAAGAACATTTTGTAAGCTTACGAACTTTTATCAATGCCGTACGGTTTAATGTTTCAAGATCACAGAACCAGAATAATGAGCTAAGAATGTGTCATAAGAATTTTGGAATAAATATTGATTGTTATTTTAACAGAAAAAATTGATATCTCATTGAATTTTCATCAAATCTGTAATTAGTAAGTTGCTCAGAATTTCCAGGAATCATAATTTTTGTATATAGTCACACATCCTCGTAAAACAGGTAAAATGTATGTTGTACGTTAATTGCAAGAACATAAAGAACAGAGCTAGCCTAATTATAAATCATTAGCAGTAATTTACGAGCACAGCAGGGCATTGAAATAAACAATATTTTTGAAATGATTCGGAAATTAAACTAGTTAGAAATGGTCTGCACAGTTTAAAGGGGTTTAAGAAAAAGATTCAAATTTTCGCCATGAACCAACAAGCGTGGATGACTCAAAGTTAAAATTCGGAAATTCTTGGAAAAGATAACAATGCTCTTGACAGTTTGTTTCCAGTAGAATCTCGAGAAATATATAAAAAAATTATGGTATGTTTGAGAGTTGGATTGAAAATAATTGTTTGATTTGCGCACACAAAACAGTACTTTCAGGTACTTGTCTCTGTTGTCGAAATTTGTTGAGAGGTTCATTACGTCAAAAAATAACATGTCGAGAATGTTAGTCGTATTCCTTCTACATCTATTACTAGTAGTCAACGGGCACATGTGTCTCTAAAAATGTTATAAGTAACAGTGAAATAAGAGTAATTGATGAAATTATAAATTCATGCAAACATTTCCAAATTCCAATGTTCACATCAAACTTAATATGTATTGTATCCAGTTATATTTCTTATTTGAATAGTATGCCACTTCTCTATTGTATTTTCCTGTTTCTTAACTTTAATAAATCAACTGAAAATGTATTGTTTTTTATGTTGGGATGTAGGTACCTGTGAACATCTTTTACCTTGTTTTTGTCAAAATAATTGAGAGGATTGATACATCAAAATACTCTGCTTTTATACCAGTATACGAAGAAGTAAAATATCTCTCATTAACATGACTACAATACAGGTAGCGTATAATCAACTCTTACAGTTCAATTCGCTGTTGCCACACACTACTACATGTCATCACCACCATCAGAAATAAATGCAATCTCAAAACATAACACTTTAACTTTTGAAATCTCAAAACATTAACAAAGGCTATAACACGTCTTGAAATCATGTTCGTAACTTTCGACAAATCCGAACCTTATCACCTTCGCTGCTTCATGTGAGTTAGATTGGGCTCTCGTGGCTCAGTGGCATGCAAGTCGCTTGCCTTTCACCACGGAGGTTCCGGGTTCGAATCGCTTCGAGTCCCGTAGAACCGTTTCGACAAAACTTTTCGAAACGTTTCGACAAAACGAGTTTGCATGCTTCACAGGGGCTACTCGCTGTAAAGGGTCCTAAACCATACTCCTCTCCTTATCCCTTCCCAATTCTGGCCGATGCGTAGATGACGCAGAGCGCGTGTGAGACGCGAGCGCGAAGACGCTGCCTATCGGCAATTTGACTTCACTGCGACTCTAAAGCGGCCCCTAGAGGGTGTTAGATGATTAATAATGGATGGTTTCTCCCACTAAAATTAATGAAGGATTACTTCACGTTCCTTAAGGAGTTAGGAGACGCGTTACATCTATACATACGCAACAAAATTAAAAAAAAAACGATGAGCGGCAACGCTGAACTGAAGAAAATAAGGATGGACAAAGTCGTTCTTTTTAGCGAACTAATTCAAAAGAACGAGATAGTTTATTTATGTTGATGACGTAGACAGGGTTGCCATATTCGGCAGAATAACGTCAATTGGGTGAAAAACAAGCGTTGACTTGAGGGATTCCGTCCATTGGGCGGAATCCATTATTTTCTGGGGGGATTTTGAGCGGTTTGCTTTATTTGCTTACAAAAATTCTCAATAATACTCATATTTTCCCGAAAATTGCACAAGTATTGATGGGTTTTGAAAGAAATGGCGTAGGCACAAGTGTTTTAGTTTTAAGCACCTTGTAAATATGTAGCTATTATGAAAATATGTCAGATCTCGTTTCTTTTATATTTAAACATACATTTTGCTCCCTTTTCCTGAAATTGTACAAGTATTTAAGTTTTAAGACTAGACTTAATGGGTAGGTTTTATGTGCATGAGTATTTAGTTTTAAACATCTTGTGAACGTGTAGTTATTTTGAAATTATTATCAGCTCCAGTGTCAGAGTCAGGTATACACCGTTCACCTTTCTTCACCACTATGTTATTTGGTGAGATTAGGCGCATTTTTATCCTTTCAATGAGGACTTTTTCCAGAAGGAATCTGGAAATCCTGGATGTAACCATTTTTTTCAGCGTTGAAGTTGAAATATTTTCTGAGACCGAAGGTCGATGCCAAAAATTAACTCAGTCCATCAAAAAAAAACACTTCGCTCACGAAATATGAACATTTTTTCTACAACTGTATAAACATTTTAATATTAAAATATAGAGTATGAAATGAAAATTAATAGCACTTTCTTCCAACATAAGGATACCTTGTACCAACATACAAAAAAACACTCAAAATACAAGCTGTTTAGAGTAACACGGTAGCCCAATGTAGCAATCATTTTTTGTGAATTGATAAAATATTCATACCATTTACATCAAAAAGCACGGAAAAAGAATATAAAGATGGCTTCGTCATGAAACCTACCAAATACAAATTAAGTAGTATCTTCAATGAAAGTACCGCATATCTTCACAAAAAAAGACTGGAAACTAAACTATTGGTTAAACACGAGCCCAAAAAAAATAATATGAACATAAAAGAATGTATTCACCCAGCCGCAGAGAAGGCTTTACGTACTAGTAAATTAAAACTGAAACAGGATTGGTGGAACACAAGTATAGAAGAAAAGATTAAGAGGAAAAGAAAGTTATATTTAAAATGGCGTAGTGACAAGAAACTGAAACTAATTTACAGTACAAAGCAACAAGTAGAGAAGTAAAACAAATGTTATCATGAAAGAATAAATTGTGGTTGGATAAATGCGATTTTATAGAACAATTCATAGGTGGAGCACGGAGCTTAGAGGCTGGAAAGTAATTAAATCTATTAAATCGAATGAAAAAATAATATCGCACTATCAAACATCAGAATCAACAAATGGAAAGAGTATTGCTGCTAGAAAACAGAAACTTCCTGTCAAACAAGGAAGTGAAATTTGAGTAAAGGGTAGATCTGACAATTAAAGATTTAGAAAAAGCATTTAAGACCATGAAATCTATTAATTCATCCGGTCCGGGAGATATACCGGCTGAATTAGTGAAATATGATCCCTAGAAGCTGCATCAAATGCTGAACACGTTTTAAGGTGCATGAATGGAAAGAATTCTTCTCGGGAGTGGCGAACCGATGCATAAGGAAGGATCTAGAGACAAGGAAACAAACTACAGAGGTATAGCAGTTATTGAACCTATAGGTAGACTGTATAGCAAAATAATACGAAATAAAATAAAAGAAGAAATACAAGGAAAAATGAGAGAGGAACAATGCGGTTTTACTGTCGGTAGGTCAGTCATAACAATATATTTAAATTAAAACAACTTATAGAAAAGAGAACAAGGAGAGGTAGGAAAGTGGGTTTCATTGAAATTCAGAAGGCTTCTGACAACGTATCGGTTGCTAGAGTATGGGAAGAAATAGATAGACTTAAAATCAGTGAAAACTTAATTCGAGCTACACGGAATCTATACAAGAATAACACCTCTCAGATTAAGATATATAGAAGGCTGTCGGATTCATTCTCACTCAGTAAAGTTCTTCATCAGAGTTTTTGTCTTTCCCCAACACTGTTTAAAATATGTCTGCATCAAATTTTACAGCAGTGGGATAAACAATGCAGAATAACGGGGATGACGATCGGAAAGGCTAAACTATATACATTATATTTTGCCCATGAGCAGGTTCCAGAGCGCGTTCCAGAAGATGCGGACGATTTGAGTTTCATAATCCGCAAAGTTAACGAACTCTTTTTAAAAGCAGGACGTAATATTAACATGGACAAATCTGAATTCCTGGCAGTTGGTAACAATGAGATAGAAGAACTTCTGGAAAACGGAGGAAAAGTGAAAGGAGTAAACAAATATAAATATTTGGGTGTACTTTTTAACAAAAAGAGAAATAGCCAAAGATAAGTTGAGAGACGAATAAGCTTGGGGAGAATCGTGACACGAAGTATGAACTTCGTCTAATGGAACAAAACTATCACTAACTACTAAAAGACGTCTTTACTCCACTCTAGTTAAGAGTTTTACAACATACTGTTCAGAAGTGAGGGAGGTTGATAAAAGAACAAGAGGGAAGGTGCTGGCCCTTGAAATGGACTTCTGGAGAAGAAGTTGCTGTTACAGCAGACATGACAGAATGAGGAACGATATAAGAAAGAAAATGGATGTAAAGAAATATATCCGTGATCAAATAGAGAAAAAACAAATGGTCTGGTAGGGTCATGTTATGCGAATGACAGACGAAAGAAGGCCAAAACGATTCCTGCAATGGGTGCCGGCAGAAAGAAGAGAGGAAGACCCAGACTTGCACGGTAGCAGGGACTGCAAGAGGCTATGACGGCAAGAGAAATGTAAGATGATCTCTGGTCAGATAGAGAGGCATGGAGGCTGAGAGCGGAGAAACGGCAACAGCTGTAGAGCAACTCCTTACTATATGTATTAAAATATATGGAAAAGTTTGTAATTTTATCTTGCAATAAGGTGTTTGATATATCGGGGAATCACAGTAGGTTGTAGAGGGTAACTAAAGAGTACATCGTTAAATTTATAAGAATTAAGTATTTTTCCCCGTGACGAGTTGTCTTAGCAACCGCTGTTTTTTCATGGATATACAAAATGGCCTATTTAATGTGCTGTTAACAATGCGCAGAATGTCTTTATTATTGACATGTAGTATTATTTATGATACGAATAGTAAATGCTGCGTTTTATTTTGCGTGTAGGAAATGTTGCAACACGAGGCTGATGAGCCGAATTTTAATACTACAAAAAACATTTATTAGAACCATTGCACAATATGCCCCACTTTTATTCACCTCCATAGCACTACAAATAGGCAACAATACAATCATAACACATAATACTCTGTGTGAGAAAAGTCCTACATAACCAGAAATTAAGATGACATGAAAAGCTACCAGAATAAAATAAGGCTTTTCGAAAAAGAAAATTCTTTGTCAATTTTACAATGAGTGGTTTGCTCATGTCCAACAGCATTTTGAAATTTAGGTACAGGCAAATGACTATTAATAATAATAATAATAATAATAATAATAATAATAATAATAATTCTGAATAAATGTCAAATTTATATATATATATATATATATATATATATATATAGATATAGATATAGATATAGATATAGATATAGATATAGATATAGATATAGATATAGATATAGATATTGTGACGTATCTGGGAAGCGGTACTCTCACGACAAAATAAATTATACAAAGAACAGGTACATTTTCGTGAATGGGCTTCCAGGGGTTTGGCGCTGCATTAGAAGATGATCATCAGAGGTTCTTTTGTGCATTTAAATATTTTAATAATAGAAACACCCTTTACAAAGATTGTTTACAAAACGCAATGCGCAAGGCCTTTGGTAATAAGTGCACAATCAACGCTACCTTGATGCTTTTTAGAACCACCTGCTGGTTGGAGACGAGCGGGGCCGCCGTGGCAACGGCGGCGGCGTCTTCGGCAACCTTCGGTCCCCCCCGAAGTCCGTCGGAAATCGCTCTCCCTCGGCGATCAACTCCGCTGGCCCCAACGCAACGGCCGATGGATTCGCCGAGTCCACCCCCCCCCCCCCAGCCGGTACAACAATGTCTCACAGGCACCAACACGACGACGCGCGATTGACGCCCGTCGGCAGTTCCAGTCTCAGGCAATCCCTCTCAATCTCGCGCGAATGTCTGCACAGTACGGCCCGCTGCTGCATTACACCCGGGCGGAAAGATAACACGTGTCGTCGGCCACACGAATTCCTGTATTAATGTTTTGATCTCGGACCTGGTGCGCACTTCCACTTTCCCTAATCACCTGATTATCAACTTTCATCAAATCTAGTCTCTCACTTAACGGCCACAGTCAATCCAAACTGTTCTTAACACCACCATAAACTTGTTTGATGCACCACTACCCGTCCGTGTTTCACTCACGGCCTCTCTGCCCCACTTTCCAGCGTCGCTCGCCTCGCCGTCTACCCCCGCATTTGACCGTTGGTGGAGCGGCGGCGCGCGGCGTTACTGCTCTGATCAATTTCAGTACTTATTTATTATTTAATTATGATCAACTTTGATTATTACAATACAGAAAACGTCTTCGTTTTCAATATAGATATATATATATATATATATATATATATATATATATATATATATATATTTGTAATTCTTTTAGAAAATATGTATACATTGAATATTATTACTGGTTGATCGGAAATTGGTGGAGCCACGGTTCCTTTGATATTGACATCTCTTGACGTTCACCTACTCGCCAAATAATTTTTCAGATGGGTATTCGCATAAAATGAGTTGGACAGACTCAAGGATGTTTTATGTTAACGCGAGGGCCGAAGGCCCGAACCTCGTCCTCAACTTGGACACGCATAGCAAAGCGTCACGAGTCCACGCGTGAACTGTGACACTGCCAACTTCCAATTGACCTTATTAATATTGAAATACAGATTTGAAGTGATTCAAAATACACATCTTTAAATTTGAGGTCATTCGTGCTGAAGATTAAAACTTAAATATTTTATTTGACAATGAAAATACCTCGTTTAGTAGTACATATATTGATGTTGATAATGTATTTCAAGCTGCAGACAAGTTGGAATTATATATTGGAGGGGCTGTACTGCACACTACAAAAGGAAAAATGTGTCCTGTACTCAAGTTCATTGGTATGGGTCTTTAGTCCTCATATTTGGATTTGAATTCTTGTGTTGTTTGGAAAGAGATAATTTCCTAGCTGGTTCCACAGTTGGCTGATAATGAAGAGCTTCTTTATGGAATCAGACCAGATCTTGATTTTGTTAATTACATGTAATGACCTCAAAGATGTGTAGTGAGTGTTCTTAATTTAGAATGCATACCTGTGACACAAAACTAATGCATTATTTTAGTTCGTATAATTATTAATTGCAAAACGTGTACATAAGAATCAGTAACGAGGCAAAATTCAATTCATAAAGTAATCTGTAAACAAAACGCAAAAGATTATTTCTACTATAAAATTATAATTGACAATGAAATGTTTTTTTCAATGAGGGTGATGCAGTTACAAAGAACAAACCTGTTGCCTGCTGAAGCGATTTTCGTAAATGTAATATCTATTGGATTTTTTTGTCGTTATAACAACTTCCAATCCTGTTTTTAAAGGGAAATTCTTTGCTAATATTTGAATCATATAGTTTCAAATATGCATGGCTCTCGCTAGATCACATTTAACACCTCGATGAAAATTAATACGACTTGAAAGAGTCCAATACATTTATTGTCGTCTCTCCAATTACCAGAGAGTATATATTACTATGCCAATTACTGTGAGTGTCCAGTAACCAATAAAGCTCTATTGCAAAGAAAACACCAGAAAATACTGAATGCGCCCAGACGCAATCATAAATACCCAAAAAGATCGTGCGCACCTTACGGACAAGAGGACATAGCCGCAAACTGGCTTCAGAAAATTTGTCCAAAAGGCGGCCAGGTAACACACCTATATATTTTACACCATGACGCTGACTGTACTGTAAGTTTACTTTTTATTTATTTGGCGATTGAAATGATTGGACATAATTTAGAGACTGAAGATAATGTTAAGTGTATATCAGATAAACACGGTGAAAAGTCTCGTTAAATTAATTTCATGGTAACGCAAATACGATATACCCCACAAGTAAAACCTGAATAGCATTTGCTTAGTGCTTATTAGGATAATCGAAAACTGTTGATCATTCATATATACCTTTTCCCAGCATCACCTAGCCCTAAGAACATATTTTTTGTAAATTACTTTTCCTACATTTCAGCGATTCGGAAAAAAAACCTTACGAAATCATTATCTATTTAAGACCTGGGAAAAAATTATGTCGTACTACATAATTTATTATGTAGTACGACATAATTGTGTCATAAAAGTGAACGAATACCATCAAATTCACAGAGCGCAGACGAATTAAAGGATTAACACCAACTTTTTACTGAAGCTCGAAGAAATGCAATTAAGTAAGCCTTCAACTAATTCGTTTATTTAATATATTTACTTTGAGTTATTTAATGTAAATTTATTAGGATTTTCAAAAACAGTTCTTTTTATGCTTGATATATAAATTATTTTAAGTGTATTCGATATATTTATGTACTAGTTACTTTCTCGATACGTGGGACCACATTTCCGAATAGCATGGAGCTTTAACTTCCCTATAAATTTAACTTGTAGATTTCTGAACATGTCACGCAGTGCTAAGCTGAGTTCAGAAACAAGAAAAAGAGCGCGATTATAAGATAAAAGTTCCTTTTGTAAATTAACACTATAAAACCGTTATTAGAATGTATAATCTTAGTTCTTCAGAGTGCATTAAAATATAATAAATCATACAATGGATACAATTACACAAACTGTAAATATTGTAAAACCCACCTACAACTAAAAGCAATAAAGAAAAAAATATTAGGTTTGTATGTTGTTCCATTTCAACGTATTGTATTACATTTGGTAAAGTGTAGGTCTTATTACTATATGACAATTTACAAATGGCAATGAAGTCATCAAATTTGGTATATGACGAATATAAAGAACATGGACAGCAGTCGTGACAACACCAACTGGAAGACCCTGAACTTCAATCTGAGACCCCCACTCACGACACTATATCGGTTTCATTGTTGTCATGAAACACACTCTGCATAATTTGCTAGTAAACATCCGTTTTAGTGTGATTGTTATTTTTCGTGGTGTCATGAATCAGAGCCGTAAGGTGAGCTTGAGTTCTTCATGAGATTGTAATTATAATGTCAAAATGAATGAAAATACGGAAACAGTGCACACCAGATTAGAACCAAGTGTTAACCAAGATGAGCTTATTCTACAACAGCAAAGACAGATTGAAAAGGAAATATCTGAGAAAACACCTCTGATTGGAGACATGGAAACTTTTTCATCGCTATTTGACGAATATTCTGGAGACACAGTGTACTGTCAAAAGGTGAGATACTTAACAACTCTGTACAAAAGCATGCGTCGAACGCGACCTGATGGAAATTGCTTTTATCGTGCATTTATATTCTCCTATTTGGAATTACTCTTGACTAACAAAGAGGAATATGAAAGATTTTACTCAATAGCCCTAAAAAGTAAAGACAAATTGGTAACCCTCGGATTTCCACAATTTACTATTGAAGATTTTCACGAAACTTTCATGGATGTTGTCAGACGTGTAGGTGGGGGAACAAATAAATTTTCTCACATGGACTTACAAAAACTCTTCAATGAACAAGATGTTTCAGATTATATTGTGGTGTATTTGCGTCTTATAACATCTGGCCAACTTCAACAAGATGCAGAATTCTATCAGCATTTTATTGAAGGAGATCGTCCCGTTGTAGACTTTTGTCATCAGGAAGTGGAGCCTATGTATAAAGAAAGTGATCATATACATGTGATTGCATTAAGTACTGCCCTGAACGTCGGTGTTCGAGTTCGTTATATGGATAGAGGAGGTTCTGCAGAAGTTATAGCTCATGATTTTCTGGAAGGGCAACATCCTTCGATTCATCTGCTTTACAGACCAGGACATTATGATATTTTATATCCATTATGAAACAAAATCCATGAATTATTTAAAAATAGTCACCAAATGAGTAATGCATTGTACGACATTTGTTTATTTATTCGCTCTCTACCAGTGGTTACTATGTTTGGGAAGTTTATTTAATGTAAAAGTTAACAAACTGTTCTTAACCTAAAACCTTGTTATGTCAACCTTTTAATTGGCGCAATATATTAAAAAATATAAATGTAGATCATTATCTTGTGGATATTTTAACATAAATTTAATATAAATAAATTGGTTACTTATGTTCAGGTAATATTTTATTCAATAAGTGGGGAAAATGATGTATTTAATGTTCAAATGGAGTAGTATGCAAATAAGTTAAAATAAATATGAATGTGTGTGAACCATTAAAAGATATACTCTACGCACAGATAAAATTTAGAATATTTCTTCTCAAGAGCAATAGAAAATTGCATTATTTTCATGCTACTCATTTGAAGTATGAAGTGAAATTATTAGTGTTAAATCATATAAGTATTGGAAAATTATAAACTCACTGTAAATCTTTTAAAAACCGGAACCATTGTAGTTTATTTTAGTGTGATAGTTTTATCAACATTTAAAAAATTAATTGTAGTGTTTTGACTAAATAAAAATTCAAAGGCAATATATTTTACAAACTATATTAAATCCATTATTGAAAAAATGTGTGAATTGGAGGGAAGTGCTTTCCAAAATGTTCAAAATGACAACAGGAAAAACAAGAGGCGCTAGACCATTGCTGTCCATTGTAAAGAAGAATGTGGCTCAAAACAAGGTAAGTTTTTCAAGAGAGAAAGTTCATTGGCATTGATCGATACGATATGGTAACATAATGCATTCCTTAAAATTGTTTTTTCATAAGTTTGTTTTATACCATAATTGGAAATTGATGTTTCTTGTATTTCATGTATATTTTGCATTAATGAAAAATAAACATAAATAATATGAGACACTATCTAGGATAGGTTCATAGGTCATTCCAAATAAGGCTTGAATGTTCTCGAAAGATCACTTGCAGCAAGTGAATAAAATGCGAGGTCAGGTCTGGCTAATCCATTGAATAAAAATTCTTGATTCCAAAAATTAAGAATTCAAAATGGCAGGACAAACTGAATGTTTACCTCTGGGGGGGGGGAGGTAACGACCATTCTGACATATGCGTTACGGAATTAAACAAACCCAGGAAACCGACGTCCAGATTGACAGGTTAGAACTAAACAGAAAACAATTAAAACCTAAATTCAATTAAAACGAAAAACCTAACGACTTATTTTCAGAATGGTCTTTAAATTACAGCGTTTGTGATGTATAAGTCTTTAGAACTATATGATTACCCTGAAATCAAGAAAGTGGTGCTTGAGACTGGAGGGTCATCAATTGACAGTTTTTAATTTTTACTCAATTACGGTTTAGTTTAATTAGGTTTTATTATATCGATGGAAACTACATTATTAGTAGTATATTTTATGATATTTTTATTCGTGAATATTTTACTGTCGAACTATTAAAGCCTTTAAAACCCCGAACTCATGATGTGCCACCCAACTTCACTTGTGGTGCTGGTGGTTGCAGGTCTTGTGACAGGTTGGCACACTTTATTTCCATTACAGTGTGAAGAAATAAAGCAATGTCAAAATTTATTACTTTTAGATTTTTTATTTATACAAATAAATTCAAACTAATCAATCACCGTTTGATCTGCCAGACATGTCTCACATTAACTACTACAGCAGTCTTGGTAGTTTCAACATTTAAAAAAATTAAATTCGGTTTCAAATTTTATTTAGTCAATTATGTTATTATTTATGTTTTTGTAATAATTTCATAAATTGAAGTATTAACAGACAATGTTTTTACATGATCACAACGTTGATAAAAACATTGTTCAACTAGACATACTTCTATATATGGACTTATTTAATCAGTTTACCTCTTTGCAATAAAAAATGCTTCTTGTCTTTCTTGGACCTTTGAAAAGGTAAACTTATTTAATTGTTTCAAGTTTCACGCCAAAAAGAACTTGAACTTGTGAAAGTCGAGGAAGGAAAAGTTGCAGACCACTTCATCAGTATCTTCAAATTATCTGAATTAATGCCGTCAGTTTTATCTATGCATTTACACATTCTAGCAATGTAATGTTGGCATTTCTGCGCCGTTGTTTGAGCTGTGGCATTTTGTTTGTTTTCTTGATATGTTTGTTCAATCTGATGAGTATTAATTTCTCTAAGATTTTTGACATTATAGGTAGCAGGCGGATAGGTCTGTAATTCTCTGCTTTTGAGTGATTCTTGTTTAGTTTTGCAATTGAATGAATGACTGACTGAGGAAAATATCCTGTTCTCAATACAGAGTTGTTAATATTTAAAAAAACAATGGCTTTCCCCGGTAGATTTTTTAAAATGATTGTGTTGATCTGATCGTGGCCTGGTGTTTTATTATTTGGCATATTCTTTATTATTTTTCTTATTTCATTAGGGGACATGAATTGTATTTGGGGGAACATAGGGGAGCATTGAACATTGTCATAATTTCGCCGTGTTTCAAATCTTCGGGAGTTAAAGCGTTAACAAAGTTGGAGGCCAAGACTTCAGCTTTTTTATATAGTCGAGTAACTTTTGTAGCAGAATTGAATTTGTTATTGATTTTCGCTAATATTTCATTTTCTGAGCATAAAGAATGAACATTTTATCGCTATTGAGTATTTTTTATTAATTTTATCCGAATACGTGTGAAATTGTTTTTTGGTGGCCAGGAAATATTTAACTGCTTTTCATACGTCGGTCACTGATTGGAATTGAATTCGAATCTTTTGATTTTTGAATTTTGTAGTGAATTCAGATGAGACAAATTTTATTTCATTCGCGAGGGAAACTTGATTTTCAAAATTAGTAACAAAAATTGGTGGATTTTATTTTCCAGACTTAGATCATCTGGGATCTATTCGTTTAGCCAAGTAATTGTGTTTTTGATTTCTACATTGTATTGACTTTGTAGGTTCGACCCTGCTAACTGTGGTTACACCTTTAAGGTCTCTACTATCACTGTCGTTATCGCTGGATCGCTTTCCTTTGCGACATTACCTTGTTATGATGCGGTTGGGTTGACTGTTGTGAATGCATTCGTTCCTCGGGCTGGCCTGATGATCCGGCCCCGAATTGGATGTTGTTGCTTGCGTTGTGTTGACGTTAAGGCGGTATTTCGGTGAATTCCATCCTGTCCGTGAGATTCACGTTCCCTTCGTCGGGAACCACATTAGTTGACTCTTTCGTATGATGCAACGTATTTAGGGCTATACTGACCATTCGCCCTGAGCTGGATAAATCACTGTTGTTCATTCAACTACTAAAGCACTAGTAGTGATTAATTATGACCATTGAACACTATTCGAACACAAAGTTCCTAACGTTCGGAGTGATGTAGAGTTGCACTTCCACACTTAACGATTCTAGCTGCTGTTAGCGAAGCGGCTGCACTGGCCCGCAGCTGAAGCGAGAATGACGTCTGACTGTTCAGCTGATATTCGAAGAAATATGAGTCGGCATTGCCAACAATATTGCCACAAATATTGTTGGCAATGACTCATATAATTATTTCATTGTAAATGCCAATGAAAACTCACCACAATACCAATACAGCTGATTTTCCCCAAAATTGATATTCGCCAATCGATCTAAATGAACTCTAGGCGTAGCATGTTTGTAATGGATATTTTGATTTTTGGAGGTACTTTGTATCTCAACACTTTCTGAATTTGCTCGAAAATGATTCCAAATCTTTCATTGAACTTTGTATATAAATACCGTAAAGAACGCTTAAAATTGCGTAGGTGTAATTTTCGTTGAAATATCTGAATTATCCAAAACTAATAAAATACCTGTGTTCCCCGGGTATTCTTCATAGCCAACCATATGCAACCAACAGTATGTAATGTTATTATTTTTAATGTAATTTGTACAAATTTTAAAAATATATATTTTTCTTTTATTTTATTTTACAGTACTTTGCTATTTGATTAAAAACTAGCATACCCGTGCGAGAACTCTCGCATGATAAACTCCACCCTTTTCCCTGTTTTTTCATTTCCACATAAAAAGAGTCGGAAGTTGTATACTAGATGTGTTTAAAAAATGTATTAACACGTCTATTTGCTCATTATATATCTTTTTATTCAAGGCCCTCTTATCTTCCGTCACTTGTTCTATATGTCTCCATGTAATTGTATTAACTGAAAGTATTTTAACATAACAGTACAATACACCCTTGTCAATACAAACTCTTCTTATTTAACGTTGTTATCAAACATAAACGTACACCTGTGCAATTCAATCAAGTAATTAGTTTATTTTCACAAACGTCGCAGATTCTGCACGTCTCTGAATAGGTGGGAATTGAGAACGCCGAACTAGCGAAAATGTAATAGAATGACTCATTCTATAGATAGTTACTCTATAGATTATGAAGTAAGGAACTGTTCGATGAGACTCCTGGCTTCCAAATTTCTAGTTTTAAGGCTCTAGAACGCTTCCTTTTGGAGTTATGTAGCTATATAGATTTCAACATGCTGCCCGAGTACTACGGGTTTCATTACACATGAATATTTAGAATTTCTTTAGATGGATACTTAGATTTTAGTTTATTTTTTAACAAACCCTGATATTCAACGTTTCTGTTTTTTAACAAACACTTTCTAAAGTTGAAGCGCAATTCGTCACGCCTCCGTAACATTCTCTTTCTTTAGAGACCTAATTTATAAAGATTGCTTACGTATGAGAGACGCAAGACGCACCTATACTGCTGCAATAATATAGGAGAGGATGTTTATATTACGCACTGCTTCTGGCCTAAAGCGCATCTATTAGTTACCAGTTCTACACTTCTGTCCTCTGAAGGAATACAGTAGGAACCATTCTTCTCTTAGCGAAAAATAACGATCGTGGTACATATACCAACATTTATTTATTTTCCGCCTTTGTGTTGTCTTAATCTGTACTCAACTTTGCAAGGACACTGCAACAATCCTGAAGAGGAGCCTCTACAAATTCTGAATGTATTCATACATTACTTTTTGTGGTATCGATGTCGGTTACCTGTCGGTGAATTCACTTTTATTAGTATAGATTCCAAAGTTCACATTTTTTGGCGTCTTTCTACAATTACAATATTGAGGATACAGATTTTTCCATAGTAAAATATATTGCTCAAAGTGTAATCTTAAAATCAGACAAAATTAAATTAAAATTTTTCTAAATCGTCAGTAGTTTTTATGTATTTTTTCGTGAAATATAGGCAACTCGTAAGCTATTCTCTGAGAAGCAGCTACAATTTCTTTAAACAAATTTTGGGTCGTATGTAGGAAATGATCGTGTAAGTGGTAGGCCTTTGCAAATACATTCATACGGAGTAAAAAGGGAGAAAGGAACCTATGCTGTTGTTACTACTAAAGAAACCATAATTTTACATTAACTACATTTATATAACAACATAATCTCAGCAAATATGTGTTCGCTTATGTTAGCATTCAATCTGGCGAACCAAATAAATGTCGATTTATATTTTTCTCAAAATCCCTCGAACCATGTCCAAAAGAAACTGAAATGTTCATTAACATTCAATAACTATACAACAACATACCAATTCAGAAAAATCCATCACAATGAAACTTTTTCATTGAGTTTAAACATTCTATCGCATGGCAAGAATTAATGTAATAGCCATGGATTACCTATCACATTGAAAGTTAAAAACGATAATATCAATCTTGTTTTGACTGAATTTTGTCGATTTGTCCTCTTGCATGTAAAGTGAAAATTAAGAAATTATATTCCGAAGAATTACGCACAGTACCCGAAAAGACACTTTCTGCAGGAAGTATTTTAAAACCATTCCCACAACAAGAGATATAGTTTACATTCTAATTAACTCATAATCCAATTTCATAAAAAGTGTTTATCTACTTATCACTCTCACGGCTTCAATTAAGCGTTCGAATAACTCATTTTGTAGATTACGGCATAAAAAAATAACGTATGTCGCTTTTGGTGGCACAAAATATGGTTTAAGGTCCTAGTACACATTATTTTCGAAATTAGCACGATGGTAAATAATGTCCCCGAGTAATATATCTCTGATTCCCGTGAATAGGCTGATATGTCATGAATGCTTAAATGTTACAGGAGAGCAAATAACGTATTTCAACTGAAATAAATCAGGGATTAATGATATTCAAACTTAACTATTTGTTTGTAGGTTTCGTTTGAAATCATTAATCCCTGATTCACAGCATCAGATGAAAGTTGTCTTTTTGGCTCTCCTGCAAAATGTAAGCTTATTCACCGGGGTCAAAGATATATTGTAGGATGCATGTGCGCCTGATTTCCCACCTAAGCCATGATCGGCGAACGTCAACGTTTGTCTTAAATCTGATGCAATTCAGAAGGGACAACAAATAGTGAGACGTTAAGTCAATTTTTTTCCCTAGATACTTATATTTAACGCAATTATTTCAAATTTCAGAAATTATATTACTTGGCTTATTTTTCTCTATGATCTTCCTATCTAAATTTTATAATTTCACGCATATGTTGAAAATTACTTAGTGTCTGAATTGTAGGAGCAAGAGTGCCTTTAACCTTCTTTACCAGGTAAACCTACATTAAGAGGAAGGTCGTTGCAGAACGCAATGCGCTGCTTCAGGCAACTGGCAACTGTCTTTGTCCTTTTGCCGTCTTAGCGCTGTCGTCCCTTCACCTCGTGCCCCCCCCCCCCCCCTGCCTTGCCCCCTCCTCCTCCACCTTCTCTTGCTCCACATATAAGGAGAGCTTTCAATAATATAGCAACCTCGGTGTGACGCCCAACAATTCTCGAATCGGAACAAGTCTGTGCAAGTTGCCATGTGTCTTGACATGGTGCGTGAGTACTTTCTGCTCAGTGCATTTATAACATTGCTAGTGAGACTTTACCGCAGCAACTTATCTTGTTGAAGGCAGCAGACTAGTTTACAGAGCAGTCGAACATTTTTTTTTCTTTTCAAAAAGGCCATTACGTCATTGCAGTAGTCGAAAGTGCATTGATATCTAAGGGGATTATGATTTTGAACGCTCCTCATACCTCTAACCGACTGAGGTGGCTCAGGGGACACTGATGTCACTGAAATGTCTCTGACCAGAAAGACCTAAGATCCCTGGCCCGACGGCAATGTTTGACACTAGCTAAATAGCTAGGTAGAATTCAACCGTTGTCTGGAGGAGATTTCTAGCAGTCGGGAAATATCCACCCACAAACCGACGTCGGATCTCACCATCCAGCGGGCAAGAAATGACCGTCATCTTCCGGAGAAAAGCATTCACTACACCACCAGTACTAACGACCGTAGCAGTTGACGTGCCCGGAAGCCCCAAATAATCAATCGTACCTCTACATCCGGCAGCCTCTGCTGCCACATCCGCCACCCCCTCGGCCCCGTGGCCGCCGCCTAGGCTCCCTCTGCGATGGCCCGCGTGGCGCCGGCTGCGCGCTGGCACGCTCCGCCGCGCCGCCCGGGCCCTTGTTAGCCCCGCGCCAGCGGAGCTCACGCCGCCACTGCCCGGCTAAAGAGGACGCACGATAGGGCGGTGGGCTAGCCTAGCCCTTCGTCCAATCCGTGCTCCGCCCAAACCCAACAAGGCAGAACGGTGGCCCCAACCGCAGTAGAGTACGTGAACGTCTTGTGAGAGCTGCAGACGGGGATCATGCTTTGAAATGCTTCAAATTATATAATGCGCATGAACTGCGTATTAAAGTGCAGCGCAGCAATTTTTCGTTTTTCATCTATGGAGAAAGTCATGTAATGCTGCAAAGAAAATAGCGATTTTTCGGCAGAAAAATTTGTGTTGTAGACCCCCCGATACCGACAAAATGGATTCATCCTAGATGGAGTAAACTACTTCCTCTAACTCGCTGTGAAGTCATAACCTATGTTTTGTGGGTTTTTGATACCGAAAAACTGGTTTACAGCAAAACGTCTGCCCATTCGACTGAATAACGCTACCGACTAAATCATGAGCAGGATTTTCACCAAAAGTTATATTCCCCGATCTGGTTGATATTGCGGCCCCTTAAATCTGAAACGGGAATTTTAAATTTTACCCTACGTTGGTCGTGCCGATTAGCTTTATATCTTTCCAATTCATTAACTAATTTTAACTAAACTTACTTTATCATTCCCTGAGCTGGGTAACCATTTGTAACGTTTTTTATGATTATTCTAATTTAATTTGCCCTGCCATGCTCGTAAATCAACTGGTCTAATAATTCATAATTTGGCTAGCCCTGTTTTGTCTATTATGATCTTGCATGAGTTCGACGTAAAATATACATCACCTTACCTGTTGCACATGAACGTGTGACTCCGTACAGAAATCACGATTCCAGGCACTTCTGTGGATTTTATTACCTACCGAATTGATGATTCCATGAAATTTATCCCTTTTCTTTTCTAACAAATAATATTTATTGTAATATTCTAGTATTAATTCTGGAGCTCATTATTAATTCATGATTCTATGGTCTTTAAACATTCCACCGTACGGCTTCGATGAAGTTCGTAATCTTACAGAATGTCTTCTCAATTGATAAAATGCTGCCGTCTTCTCCAAAAGAGGATGTTCTGGGCCCTCCTGTGATATAATGTATGAGCCGTGTTAACTTTGAATGTTACCCGATTGTTGCTGATTATACAGTCCGCTATTCAGAAAATCCCTACATATGCTCTAATATTATCACGTCCCGACTTTTTCTCACTAGGCTTCGGGTGAAACCTCTATTCCTGAATACTACTTCCTCAACATTAATAATTTATAATTCCCACTATGGAACAAACCTCAAATAAACCCACGAACACGAAGTCTAAATATTTTTAAATGCAAATTTCATACACGACAACAAATGAAACTATTATCAAAAGAAACTTTGACAGAACTAATCTAAAGTCCATTCCTGAACAAGAAATAATGATTTCTGTTAGGTTTATACTAAATAATATACAATTTAAATTTAACAACAAGATATGAAGTGTGTTCGAAAAGAAACGGGAATTTCGTTTTTGCACGGGTGGTATTAGTCTGGTTCGAGGGATTGTTTTTTTATTGTGTTGGTGAACATTTCTGATCTGCACACTGGTTTTATTGTTGAATGATTAGTCTGTTGTTAGTTGCGAAAGCTACGTGTGCTTGCTTATGAGTGGCGATTTTTGGTTAGATGAAAAAATGGATCAGAGAATTTGCATTAAATTTTGCTATAAGAACGGAATAAAATGTAACAAAGTTCTAAAAATGTTGAAAATTGCATTTGGTGAGTCTGCTATGAGCAAAACAAGGGTTTATGGGTGGCACAAGCGGATCCAAGATGGCCGTGAAGACGTGGAAGACGACGAGCGTTCTGGACGCCCCAGCACATCAACAACAGCTGAAAATGTGGAAAAGGTGCAAGAAATAATTATGAAAGATCGACGAATTACAATCAGGGAATTTGCTGAAAATGTTTGCACATCAATTGACTTATGTAATGATTTCTTTTCTGATGGTTTGGTCTAAAAGTGTTGAATTTCGAACAAAAACAGCGGCGAATGGAAGTTGCCCAGGAGTCGCTAAAAGAAGTCAACTGTCCAGAAATACTAAAACGCGTCATAACAGGTGACGAAACATGGGTGTACGGGTACGATGTCGAAACTTAAGGTTCAGTTGTCCCAGTGGAGGCATCCTGGATCGCCAAGACCGAAGAAAGCTCGGCAGGTGCGATCGAATGTGAAGGTTATGCTCACAGTTTTCTTCAACGGCATAATGCTTTATGAGTTCTTGCCAAAAGGTCAAACGATTAAAAAAGAATACTACCTACAAGTTCAACGCCGTTTGCGGGAAGCAATCTGAAAAAAAACGCCCGGATTTATGGCTTCTGCATCACGATAATGCACCTGCTCACACGTCATTGCTTGTACGTGAATTTTTGGCGAGAAACAACACTTGAATGATGACACAGACTCCATATTTGGCAGATATGGCCCTGCAACTATTTTCTTTTCCCCAAATTAAAAATAATCTTACAGGACCATCGGTTTTCAAGCAGAGATGAGATAAAAAGCGCTTCGCTGAAAGAGCTACATGCTATCCCAAAGATGGTGTTCCAGAAGTGTTTTGGGGAATGGAAGAAGCGCTGGCATAAGTGTATAATATTGAATGGTGACTACTTCGAAGGTGATAACATTGATGTTGAATAAATAATATTGATTCATAAAATTGAGAATTCCGGTTTCTTTTTGAATACACTTCTTATATTCCCAAAAGCAAGGCTGTCCTATCGGAGGCCCATTAAGCTCCTTTTTTCTGAAATGAAGATGCGCTATATTGAACAAAAAAGTTTAGCTCAGATTAATACAGTTCTTTACATCAGTACACAAGTGAATAAAATTATTACGTAAAATATTTTGCCAGTTTTCATTGTGGTTGTCCATAACGTAAAATAAGGGACTAAACAACATTTAATGTATTATATACCGTTTGAATTGTAAAATTGTAAATAACCTGTAACAAGTATTGTACTTCAGCTTCTGCGTCAATGACCCCAATCTCGATCAGTGTTTCGTCAGATGGCCCCTTGTTTTGCTTCTGGGCATAAATTAAACTTCAAATTAACTTCTCCCCATAGCATGTCACACACAGCTTTGAACTGTTTTGACGTAAATAAATAAATAAACAACAATTAAATAAAATTATATTGTGACAACCAATTAAAAACTTAATCTTAAAAATGTTTTCTTTTCAATGAAACAATATTGGTGAAAGGAAGGTCAAAACGGTCCATACACCATGGCCGATTTAGATATACAGTTTAGTGTGTGTATGAGTAAAATAATCTGAGGTAAATTAAATCAGCAGACAATTCCTGTACTAACGAGAACTCATCTTCACTCAGGTAACGACAGAAGTGACGCGTAAATATAACTGTGACAGTTCTTGCGAGGGTCCCTACGGTGTGGGGTTCGTAAAAATGTAGACTGAATTTACAATATGGCTTCCGAAACAATTCAGATCAGTCAACTTATATTATGAATCCGAGCACTGAATTGATTGTAGTTTCCCTCGTCGCCTTGGCTTTCTCTGCCGTGTGATAGTATCTTGTCTAAAACGACTGGAAATAAACTAAACATAAACAATCAATAAGCGCTATAGAAGACGTAAAATAACTAAAATAAAACAAATAAATATAAAATTATGGAAAGAATAGAGCAAGTCACGAATCAATGTCAAATGATCACAACCCAGATCGACGGTTTAAATTTTGGTTGAATTATAGAAGTCTTCTATATTTCGATAGAAATATAAATTAACAAGGCGAATGTCGGAGCAGTGCCGTAACAAACAATCAAGGATCGCGCGCAATTTTTCTTTTCTCATTCTTGACCCTTCTCTCTTTACACACACTTACTATATCTACTACACAACTACACATCTCGAGAAATCAGCCGAGATATCAGAGGGCGGTGCCCCTCTGGAAGAGATGCCTGGGGAGGGAAGCCCGCAAGCCGTCGTGTGGGTCGGCGCAAGATATCACCATCCAAAGGATGAGGAACACCGCCACTTTCCGTGATGTAATATGTGCTACACTTACGGAAGAAGTTGACGCTCCCAGATTACATATTTACTTCCTCATTCGCAGTTGGAAGAGCGTCGTCCGCCGGAGCTTTGCACGGAGGGGCGGCGGGGCGGGGCGGCGGTCGCCTCCTCGCTGCGTTCCTCAATCGCGGCGCGGGCATTAGAGGAATTACGCCGGCCGGGCCCGAAGCGCTTGCGTGCGCCGAACACAAATGACTGTTGTATTGCTTCGCGTTACATTTGTACACTGCCTCCCGGTGCCGGATGTCAAATCTCTTGCCTTTCCCTGCTCCTGGCCCGCTACACCCTACACCACCAAGGGCTTCCACGTCTCGCACCACTTCGTTCCGAAACAATTGGGCCCGTCTCTCCTCGTATGTATTCCGAGACTCCCGCCTCTCGCCTTTTGCTTCTCTTGTTTGACTCTTCCCCTCCGTTTTGCCCTTAGGCACCACCTTGTCTTGGGAGAGGAACTTCTTATGCTGTGTTCGTCTTGCGGAGCAAAATTCTGGAATGTGTATGATTTCGAGAGATGGGAGTAATGTAGTTTCTTCTCCCTGCCTCTTGCGGTGGATACCCGTTCGCTGGAGTCTCCTCACCACGATACCACCAAAATAGATTCTTAGACGGCAAGAAGTGTGAAACGAGTCAAATCCAAATTTTGAAGTGCTATTGAGTATTAGAAAGAGTGTTTTGGAGACGTTTTGCATCCAGCCCTTCCGCGACGTCTTCCGCTGCCTCCCGCAGAGGGCAAACGCATCCGCAGCACCAGGATCGTCACGTTTCGCAGCGCGTTCGTTATTTTGCGATATCCGTTGATCTCTTTTGAATTTTAACTGGCAGCGATAGGCGTTCTCAATCATTCTATCGAACTCAGTTGTATGAGAATACTGTAAATGCATGCTATTTTGAAGGAAACTGAAAAAGAAACTTACATGCGGTGCAATTGACATTTTTTTAAGTGACGCTTTGTTTTAGACCCTCATTACAGAGAACATTTTGTTTCTAACGCAAGTGTGAAATGTATTTATTTATATCGAGAAAACAATTTCAGATCCCATATCTTTACAAAAATTCTTTTTGGATGATTTACCTTCCCCTCTTTCCAAATCTGCCATGTAAACATTGTTTTTGTCACTCCATATGCCCTCCGAGACAACTGACGCCCTTCCGAGTACGAGTAACAGCCGCAAGACCGACAGCGGGTGCGATTTCTACGCTTCTACAGTCAGTAAGGTCATGAAAGATCTGAATTATATTTGTCGCAAAATCTAATTACAGTGTTTCATATCTCTTAAAAATTTATATTTATGAGCTTTGAAAGGTGCTGAATAATCTGGTAAAATTTACATTATTTAAACAAGCACTTAAAATTTACATTTATGAATTTTGAGAGGTCCTGAACAAGCTGGTAAAATTTCATGTCAATCCGAGTATCCAACTCGGTGGGTGTTGTGCGTAAGACACACGATACCTCATCTGAGGCCTTGCAAAGAGGAAGACACGGGGACTCCCCATATGCAATTTTTTTACTCAATTTATTCAAAAAACATATACAAATCTCATTACATCCAGAATAATAGTACATTTTCTTTATTCTCATTCATCTTTTTATTTCAGAGTAACAATTAAAACTAGTGATGCTACAAAAGCACGTACTTTTTTGTTTTATTCCGAATTGCACCGCTAAATTATACGACTATATTTTTTCCGGTTGATACCGCCGCCGTGACTCGAACTCATGTCCTCATATTTAACTCGCGCGTTACCTCCACGCCAGGAAATCGTCTGGAATTCGAACTCGGTCTGGCTCTTAAAATCTATAGTTATCTCAACCCAATATTTCCATCACGCAATTTTCTACAATTCGGAGAGATCATTGAAAATGAGACCTACATCATCCTCTTAACCGTCCCTTATTCTACACATGGAAGAAATTGGAGCAGTTTTTGAGAAAAAAATCATTTCATTTGTATTCATTTCAAACAGAATGTGAAAACTCTTTTTTTATTATAAATGATATTTTTTTAAGATATGATTTTTACTTTCTCCCTACAGAGTAGAGAGATAGTTATGTATTGATGCGAGCAAAAATCGCGAATTTTCGGCAGAAAAACTTACGTCTGTCCGTCTATAAACGACGCTAATGGCTGAACTGTAGTGTCAATTTTCTCTTAAATTGATATTAGTTTGGTTGGGCTGATGTCGCCTGATCATGCTTCTTGAATTTGAATCCGATATTTTAACATTGGGTGGTACTTAAAATATAGGGGTCCCTGGGACATTTTACAAATTTTCCAAAAAAAATGGCTCTTTTTTATTTTTATTTTATTTATTTTTATTGTTAAGTGAAGGACATTTAAGAGAATGGTGCAGGTCTAATTTTGTTGAAAACCCTAATTTTTCGAAAATTGCAAAAGTTCAAAATGTGTTTGGCGTCTTATTACAACTAAAATATCAAAGATAAATATCTTTACCTTGAATAAAATCTGTTCCTTAAAGATAGATTTTGATGTAAGATCATGTACAATTTTTCGAATTTTAGAACCTTTTGCGAAATTGTGTTTGAAAATGCGAGCAAGAAAGTATGTTCTGTTTTAGCATCATTAATTTTAGAACAGATTTTGTGTAAGGCAAAAACCGCAATTTTCGAAAATACAGAGAGTTTACTGAAAATGACAAAAGTACCATTTTATACCATTCATACATATGGGGCGGATATTTTAAGAAAAAATGTAGAGCCGTTTTCAGATTATTTTATAAACTGCATAAATTTCTAACACAAATTACGCAAAAATTACTCGTTTTCTCAAAAAATTGTATATGACATTTTTAAAGAGATGAATTTTTAACATTTTAAGCCAAAAATATCCATCTTCAATTTTGGAGTTAAAATGTTTACTTTTCGCAATTTTTAAAAATACAAAGTTCGCCGGAAATGAGACACCAATTTCCTCACCGTCTCTTGATACATACAAGGAGAAAACGTAAAGAAAAAATTAGAGCCGTTTTGAGAAAAAAAATTTGAAAAAACCACTTCCAAAGTTTTTCTACCAAAAATTTGCGAGTTTTTCACGTAGCATTACATAGCTTTCTGTCTACTCTGTAGCGAGAAAGTAAAAATGCATTAATAAAGAACATGTAAATACTTATTCTGATGCTGTAACATATTGGAGTATTTTTATAGGTAGATGTGCTTTATTGGTATCACATCAATCTCCCCAAATAGCATAGACGAAAGTAAAGGTATTTCTATTTTCTCTCTTACTACATACGTAGTATAGAGAAAGTTATGTTATGCTGCAGCAAAAACGGTGATTTTTTGACAGCAAAATTCGTACTGTAAATCTCGGAAACTGAAAAAGTGAATAATTCGTGTTTCTTTAGTATGTATAGATCAGTGGCGACTCGTGCCTATTCGCACGTTCTAATGTGCGCACCCAAATTAAGTCAGCGCATTTTCTCTTAAATGTCTCTAAACAAGAGAGGATTACGTTTTGGGACATGGAATTCAAAACACGCGCCGTTCCGAAGCAGCGATTGACAGTCCGCTGCCAGTGCCCTTTGTTACAGGCAGCCGGCGCACACTCAGGAATTGGGAATGAGTAGAGCGCATCGTAGGCTGCCGCGAGGATGGAGGGGAAAGAGTGAACGGCAGAGCCTTTATGGACGGAAGGAGCATTCGGCCGAGTGTGCGATCGTCGCAGCGTCTGCGCAGTGGCATTCTCAGCGAGAGCCTTGATAGGTCTCGGGGCGGTTTCACCAATATTTCGTTAAGCACTGCTTTGTTAACCTGGCTCAAATTTATGTTCTATATTTAAGCGAGCGTTTCACTAGTCCCCTCGAGGCGATCTAGCGACGCGGTTTAGCTGAGCGGGTTTCGTTCTTCCGCTAATGTTGGCAACGCCAGAAAGTAAACACATCAACGTTCTGCGCGTTCTTTGACACAGTAGTTTCCATGCTTTCATGTTTCCATTCAAGTTGCTTATACTATTTCGTGGACCACCATCATTTGGTTCAATCCTTAAAGTTTGCTGTGTGATTATTTTTAATTTTGGTCATTATTTATTCTATCAAATTATTTTACGATCGTTATTAATTTTGTGTTACGCGATACAAACAATTACACTGTTTTGTTGAAAGGAATTTCATAGATTTATTATTTATAAAAAGAATAATCACATTACATTACAAAACAGCTAATTAGTCCTCAAAGTTGGATAATGAATTTAAACATTTGCAAATAAAATAAAAGTCTCACAAAGTTCTGTGCAAAGTCTGATTTTTTCGTAATCGTTACGGACGTATTGAATTCATAAATTTTATATATACAAAATGCAATTTTGGATGTACGTAACTATTAAACATCAAATTAACAGGATTATGACAAGAATTTTGTTGTGTTCAAATTCGTACTGTATTTAAAATCGAAATACTATACTGATACAAGTCTATCAAGACCTTGACCTAAGTTACAAATGTTATCCTTTTACTATCCCAAGATATATCGTGAGAAATACTGCTTATAAAAGGTGTAATATTTAAGTTCTTTGCTATATTACAACTAGGCTACACTATATATCTGTCATATGTAAATTCTAGCTTTTCTTCGATCTGCGCCTACACCAACAATGTCGATCTCTTCGAAAGGCGAAAGGCGAAAGACGAAAGCGAGTCTGAAAATCAATTTCATCGGAGTCTTCGAAAAAGTTTGCGTAGGTGGAGAAATTATATCTTCAAAAACGTGCTCGCTCAAAACCGAATGCAATTGCACATAACCTCTCTGCTGTTTTTCTTTGGTCTCCTTAATCCGGCTTAAGCGAACATCCGGCGAGCGCTTATGTACAAAGTGAAGCTTAATGCTAAGCATCACTTACGAATCACTGTGAAACGCTATGTTGACCTAAGCTCGCTATTTCTGCTAAAGCCTCGCTAACAACCGAAAATATAACAGTCAGCTAGACCAAGTTTATAGAAGTAAATGTGACATTGAACAAAGGAAGTGAGATATCTCTCTACCAAAAAGTGCTCTCTGCTCTTCCAATAAAACAGTTCATTAGCGCGCGAAACGCGAACGCATTGCTGTGCATTGTATCCACAAGAATTGCGTTAATTTAATAATATGAGCACATTCACTTATATTTAGGGGTGAGTTGCAATTACAAACCCACATCGAATTAATGAAAACCCAAATGCATTTTGTAAACGTATGTAGTAGTTGGCTACTTTTTTAATGCGTTTTGAAAAAACGAAGTAAGAGTAATCGTTTTTCTGTCAAGCGTAAAGAAAAATTTTCTGAAAAGAAACAGCGCAACAGACTTTGTGTTTCGTCACACAGTGTGACCAGATAATTATCTAAATTGTTTTGAGTATTCGGTAACTTGTACTTTTAGCCTAAAATTTGAACAGTGAGCTTGTGGAAAATACTCTGTAACGTAGCGAAACTTGCCTGGTCAGAAGGAAAAGCAGGCCTCATGACGTAAGTATCGCCACAAAATAAGGCATCAATGCAATTCAAAAGTGCGAGTAAAATAGTTTTGAAACAACGTGAACATTAGAATTCTTAACACCCCTGCAAAAATTGTTCTGGAACGTGCTGAGTAGATACGCGGTCATCCAATTCTAGGAGTAAATATTTCGGAGGGGTCCTTGCTGAGCAAAGTCGAAGCACGTGTTGTGAAAAGAAGTGCGAGCAACCCTCACTGCAGATGAAAGATACCGTTCAGCATACTCTCAGACTTCATAAGATACTCTGTGTTTAATTGTAATTATTTATGTTAATGAATATATATGTATGCCTGTGTGCCTATGTATTTGTGTGTATGTGTGTGTGTGTATGAGTGGGGGAGGGAGAAAGAAGAGAGATGTTGCACACCCTAATGGCATGACAACGAGCCGCCACTGGTATAAATTGATATTCCCCAATCGATATGGCTGATGCCGCGACCCTCAGAGTTTGAAGCCGATGTTTTAATTTTTGAAGGTCTACTTTACATGAAGCTTCAAGGACATTTTCAAATGTTTCTCAAAAATATCTCCAAATTTTTTGATTACATTTTGTCCTCGGAGAGCTAAAGAATACTTAAAAAACTGGCATATGTCTTAGTTTCATTAAAATATATGAATTTTCGAAAATTGCAAAAGTTCATAATTTTTTCCGCGTCTTCCTTCACTACATTATTGAGGACAATTTTTCTCTGTATAAAATCTATTTTTCAAAATTATTAACCAAGACATAGATGTTCTTCAACGTATAAAAACGTTTCGGGCAATTTTGCGTGACCTAACAAAAACAAAAATTGAAAGTATTACTACACAAAAAAAAAGTGTTCAATAAAACTATCCCACGCCAATTGCAATACAGATATCACAAAATGTTATTTTACTAGTGATACTTATAATTACACTAATTTGAAGCCAAAATATATTTAAAGTTTACTTCCCAATACCGAGAATTCTAACCTACAATTACGTTAACCCTACTTTTATTTACAATACTATCTTAAAAAACACATTTTCTCAACAAATATTGCTCACAATCCTACTTCTTAGCGAATACTTCCATACTGAATCTAAGTCCAACTACAGGTATTTGCACTTCGCTCTGCGCTCTCGACCGAGCAACATCGCTCCGAACGTTTCGCAGAACAGTGGTGAAAAATT
>BOPP01000071.1:4017983-4046229 GCA_017312745.1 Gryllus bimaculatus | reverse complement strand
TTTCAGTGCTGGGAACTAAACAGTATTATAGATTGACGAAGTGGCGTGTTTAGTGTATAGTGCACGAATATTTTATGTCTACCAATGATCTTCTCAGCAACAGGCAAGTTTAAGTTCTCAAGCTAGAATCAATTTGACAATCAGAGAATATCCACAACATGGCGGTCGCAGAAGCAGCCTGAACATTTACGGGCAGCAAGCATGGAGTACCTGAGGAGAGCACGTCCAGCCGCAAGCAAACTCTTTTCAACAGTTCTGCAGCGAGGCATATGGTCGGGCCCATAACGAATCTGGCAAACATCATCAACAACAAACAACCGGATCAACCCATTCAGTAACTGCAACAAAACAAGGTAATGCGAGGCAAGCGAAACCGCGAGGACAGAGGCGACGCCAGTGACAGAGACGCAAAAAACGCATGAACGCTGGGACAGAACTTTCCGCTCAGGAAGTGAACTACGCGATAACAACTTCAAAACACTATAATAGTAGATGTGTCAAATAGATTTCAGTTTTTTAATGAAGAGTATACCTGAAGTACCAATAAGAAGTAAAAAAAATTCCCCCTATCTTATTATAACAGGAATTAGCAATCATACACGAATTTATAAAGGATATCAAACATAAGTAGTGTTAACAGTAAAACTTTACCAGCTCAACTCAGATACATAAAATATAAAACACATTCACCAAGTATAGTCGACTTGCAGAAGCTGAAGTAAATACTTTATAAATTCTAATAAAGCCAATTCCATACGGTACTCAGCATCCAGTGTAAAGGAAATATTAATTGTGGATTAAAGACATTTCATCCCACAATATCGGAAAACGAAATTTTTGAAACATGCATCCCAATTTCCATCAGTTTACAAAGGTCACGAGACTAAACAAGAAACAATGGTCCCGATCCCAGAGTCGCGAGAATTCAACGGAACGCGAAAAAAGTCGAAAGTGTTTTTGGAATTAAAATACATTTGCAACTCCGTTAGTAAAGCCGGCAAAGAAGAAAGAAAAAAACCTGGGGTTTTAAGGTTTTTTCCCATTCAGTGCTACCGTTGCCTAGACTTTGGACACAGTAGAATAACTGTAACTCGAAGTTCGTGTGTGTTCTGTGCAAAAAACCACCTTTCATGCAAACTTGTCGGGCATCAAAAGAAATCAACTCCTACTTGTAAGAATTGCCATGGGTAAGCACAGGGCTTGACCTCAGGTCTAATGACTGTCCATATTATAGGAACATAGTGGAAAACACACAGCAAAAATGTAAATTTCCAATCCCAGATCCCGACAAACAGACGCACGCCACACGCCAATCATGACTCACGAACTTCCATTCTTGCCTACAACGTAACAAGTATTCCTAATTTCACTCAAAAGAATTAATAATCACATCATCCAATGAATGCCAAATAAGGTTTATCCACAATATCACACAATCAGAACACAAACAATCAATTTAACCCATACGACAACAATAACTCCTTCCATTACCGAACATCAACCAGTTTATCACCAATCACATAGTAAACCTCATACAACTCGTTAATTCCAACAATAATAACAAAGTATTCAGACCTCCATCACCTCCAACAATTAGTAACAGTTATGGAAGATTCACATCAATACAAGCATTAACCATTCTGCAATTGGGAATCAAATGGCATCGCAAACAAAAAAAACGAATTTGAACATTTCTTACAGGCAAAAAAGATAGCATCGCATGCATCTCGAGACGCATTTGAGCCCAGCAAAACTTCACCATACAGGATTCAAAAATCATCAAGAGCGACAGAAACGAAAATTATGGAGGCGGTGTCATTAATTTTGATTAAGTTTAGTTTATTCAACACCACCAAATACACCTGGCCACTCACTCCAGGTATGAAACAATCGGGAATAAATATAATATATAATCAATAATCAACACACGTAACTGTATGTCGCGACGTATAAACCACGCCCAACAATAACAGAAATAAAACTAACCTTTATCAATAATTACTACAATTGACCATTCTTTCTCATAGTAGGAGATCTAAATGCAAAGCAATTCTGCTTGGGGTGTCGGAAACCAACCAACCCTGCCGTGATTTACTTAAACCAGAATACAAAACACAATGCAGCTTAAAACTACTTACGCCCACAAGAACCAACCCATTTCCCATATGATCCAATAAACCCAGATTATTAGATTTAGCAATAACAAACTTGAAAGACGCCATTTTACTCCTCAGTTCATCATGAATTAGACTCAGACCATAGGAAACATCCCTGTTGTTATAAAACCGAATTAGCAAAATCTCCATCCCCCCTCCTCCCACGCTAATACTACATATAAAACTGGAATTAATTTTACAACTCTGTTGAAAAATCAATCCAAAATTTCAAAAATCCTCAATTGTCCCATTGACATTATCAAGCAATTAAACTAAATTAAATAATATAATAATCCAAAACAATCAATGACTCTCAATATACAAAGTTTTTACTGTAAACTGAACATTGTACATCAACAAACAATTAAATAAATTTATATATAAAAAAACAGGTGTTTGCTTAAAAATACGGAAAACTGTAATAGCTAGACGGCCAAGACGAGAAATAACTCCTGATCTGGCCGTGAACCACCGCTCGGCGACGGATCAATTGCGAGTCAAATTTGATCCGAGTCAGGCACGTTGATTCGTGTCAAGCAGGGCCGGATTTACCTACAAGCAAAACAAGCAGTTGCTTGGGGGCCCCGCGTTTCGGAAAAATATGCATACCATATTTATTTTTTGTCTGTAAAATAATTGTTAATCAAGTAGTCTACTATGTATCAAAATGTACAATTTCAATATCCTGAGTATGGAGCATGATAATCAGAGAAATCTTCGTTTAGACATCATCGACCAATTTTCTGCAGTGTTGAGCAGAAAAAAAATTATGTAAAATATATTTAATGTAAAAAAATGTAACACAAGTAAAAATTTCTATAAAAATTATCAGTTTTCATTTGTATCTGTACAGAAAGTACTTGTACTATAATACATTTTTTATTTAATAAAGATGGAGCTATTTTTCGGGGGGGGGGACAACACAATTTTGTGCTTGGGGCCCCGCACTACTCAAATCCAGCTCTGGTGTCAAGTGCGTGGAGAAACGTACAACGGCATCAAACTGAAGTTGATCCGGATCAACTCGGGATCATCTTCTTGATTCCGTTTGGTGAAACTGGCCCTAAGGGTTTTCGTATAGAAAGCAATTTCAATTAATAGAATGAATGCTTATCTGCCATCATTTCTTCATTACGTCATTTTGAAGGCCAACTACAATACAACAAATACAAGGAAATTCTTACCTCATAAGATAATACTTGTTGAAACATGGAGCTATGAATCCAGACATCTTTTGTAGAACTTTTGTCATTTACATCTGTAAGCTGATTTCTCAGACGCTCAAAAAGAGTTCTGAGTTTCAGAGGGTGAATGTGTTGCAACCTGATTTGAAGAGCTGCCTGTGCTTATGTGTCAACATTAAGCACAGGCCAGTAGTTCATATGAATATGAGCAAAAAATAATTGTAGTACCCAAGGAGTTTTATTGATTTTCATAATTGTTGGCTCGTGTTCGCCATTTACGTTTACGCTGCCGTGTACCGTGGCCATGTTTTTGAACAAAACTGGATATTATATTCATACAGCTGGTGGCTTGATTGAATAGAACACACAAGCACTTGATACTATTAACGTACTCTAGTACGAGGCACGCGATGCTTGCCTCACAAACTTTTACTCGACAGTTTCACCGATTACGCGGAAAACGAGGAAATGCCTCGCGCAGAAGTAGACGCTGCTTGTCGTGTCGTGAAACGACCGGTTTGAATTGGCGACCGCCCAGAAGTGAATTTAATGACCCAATTTTCTCGAAGGTTTTTTTCTTCTTTTTTTTCGAAAAAATGGACCTGCCATTCATTATGAAAGTCAATACAGAATTTGGGGTAATCTTGTAACGGAAGCTTTTGACATTCTATATATTGCATTCATTTCAAGTAGCAATTACGCGAAAACTACTTGTTACTCAAAAAATTGTACTTGACCTTTTTTAATGGACTCATTTTTTAAAACAGATTTTGGTTATGGAAAGAGTCTCTATCTTCAATTCTGTAGTTTTCAAATGTAATTTTTTTGTAAATTTTCAAAAATATGGAGAGTTTAACGAGAATTCTTGACTTGCACCATTTTTTTAAACGTTTCTTGTTCTATCTGTGGAAAGATATTCAAGAAAATTTGGAGCAGTAGATACGTGAGAAAATAATTATTTTTAAAATTGCATAAATTTCAAGAAAAAATTACGCACAAACTTTTTTTTTTCAAAAATTGTACGTGATATTTTTGAAGAGCTATTTGAAACAAAAATCTCTATTTCCTGTTTCGAAAATTTGCCATGTTAGAATTTTGCAATTTTCAAAATTATAGAGTTTACTGGAAATAAGAAAAGCACAGTTTTCACCGTCCATTGATACATTCAAGAACAAAATTTAAAGAAAAAATATGTACTCTTTTTTGAAGAAACAAATGAAAAAATTCAAAATTACCTATATTTCACGCAAAATTATCGGAAAAGAACTCGAATTTTCGAGAAATTGTACATGACCTTATTCCAAAATATACTTTTAAGGGGCCAATTTTTTAAGGAAAAAATATCTATCTTTAATATTTTAGTTGTAGGAAGGCACCGAAAAAATTGAAATTTTACAATTTTTGAAAAATTAGGGATATCAATAAAAAATAAAACCTTCATCAACCACTTACATTACCTTTGTGTTATCAATCATTTTGTCAAAAAGGAGCCATTTTATTCACATTTGAAAATGTTCTAAGAGCTTCATGTAAAGTACTCCTACAATTAATATATAGGTTTGAAATTCAAAAACATCCATTTTGGAGAAAATCAGCTGAACGTATAGATGCTAGTGTTGACCACCGACGGCTGTAGGAGTTTTTCTGTCGAAAATCCACCGTTTTTCCCGCTGCATTACAATACTTTTTATGCTGCGTAAGTAGTAGCGAGGAAGAAAAAAATAGCATGTTCTCCTACTCTACTGAAACATTATTTCACCTTTTCTTTACATAAGCATTACTTACTCTCATTTGAAGTCTAAAGAACAAGGTCTTGAAGTTCGGAGTTACTGAATGGGCCAAGAAATAATACAATTGATGTTAACGTCGTCCAAAGTTCTCGGTTTCTTAGTAAGAAGTTGCAAAAGTAATTATATTTTGTTATTTGAATTTAAAACATCTTGGTCATGTTTTATGATTTTAGTCTGCCTTACGACTTCAAACATCACATTACTTCACGTCATTGAATTTCAGAACAGTACATTCTTCAGATTTTGTTGCACATTTATATATATATATATATATATATATATATATATATATATAGTTTGATAATAAAGAAGACATTTCCCAATTGTTTAAATCAACCAAAATGTAACTACTATTGTGAAAAGGTAAATTAATAATATCACATAAAGTTTTTACTGTTCTTTTACTAAATAAATCAAATGAAATAAATATTTTGCAAATGCCAACACTTGCCAAAGATTATTTTAATAATTTTAATTTCAATAAATCAACAACTCAATCTGATTCGAGGGTACTACAACTTAAAGGGTATATTTACATTATTCATAAATAAGGAATGCGGTACTACGTTAAAAATCACGACAAAAAGTAGGTTTTGCAGCTTTTCTACTTCTTATTATACCAGTTCCAAGTAATTCTTGGAGGCGTTTGTTGCAACTTTAAATGAATATCCGTAAACATTTTAGTGTGCAAAAACACTGAGCGACACGAAATAGTTTTACATTAAATTTAATTTATTTTTTAAACTTTTGTTACCAAGATTTTTCATATTTTTCTTAACCGTACGATCTTATCTCTACATTTCATTTCTTATCTTTTCATGTAACAAATTTGAAGTGCAGTAAAATGACTCAATTTAAAAGTTTTTTTTTTATTTTTGTGTGGTTCAGAAGTTTCATAGATCCCGCCAATAATGTACGTGTCTTTCACTTGTTTCCAGAGAGTCGCTTTGACGATTTCTACTTGCTCTTTGACTGCTAGCGTCATTGCAAGCCATTGAATCTTGTCTGTAGTTTCAGTTCCCATCAGTTGTTTTGAGAGTCTTGTTTCGCTTCTTCTGAAAGATCGAAGACACATATGTCTTCTTTATTGACAAATAGTCGCTCCTTGGAATTGAAGTATGTGCTAATCATCTTGATTTCTGTGTAGTGAGATTTTTGTACTTATGGTACGAAAGTTACCTGGAGTGTAGGTTAAATTTATTCATTTTGCTTCGTTTTGGGACTTTAAAGAGCCTGAGTTACCACCGATTGTGTATTGACCACGTCTCGATAAGTACAGATAAAAATGGCTGTGCCGGCGACGCCTTCGGTAGAACTAAGTTCATACCGCGATCAGCACTTCAAGGTAAGAAAAACGAAGAGAGAGACCAGATAGTTAGCTGTTGACATCTCGTTGTGTGGGTATCGACAACCTGTTCAAATAGTCAAGTTATTTGAACGCCGCCACTTAAGGAGTAACCATGGAGATGTGCAATTCTAATATTACTTCCTTAATTTTTTAGGGCACCAGAGGGGAACAAGAACGTTTGTTGTTGAATTCAACAACATTGTATGTTGGTAACCTCTCTTTCTATACTACTGAAGAACAAATCTATGAACTGTTTGCAAAGTGCGGTGATGTCAAGAGAGTAGTAATGGGTTTAGACAAATATAAAAAGACACCTTGTGGATTTTGCTTTGTGGAGTATCCTTTTTACCAACCAATGTTTTGTAGATTAAGTGAATCATTGATGTGAAGAAAATGAGGAAACTTCCTCCAGTTAATTGATTTGATTAAGAATTATCATTTGCTTGATTTCTTGACTGCCTTGATTTACATGATGGAATGTTCTTGAGTTCAATATGTAATTATACAAAATATTTGTACATTATTATTCAAAACTGTGTTGTGGAATAGTACTGAAACTCAAAAACATTACATTATAGTGATAATTATGTTTTTTATTATTATGCGATGTGTAGGTTTTTATATAATAAAGAAAGGTAGGTTTATTTATAAAAAGAAATAGATTCTCTTCTGTGAGAAGAAGAATTAAGTTTATCATAGTATTTGGGTCATACTCTCTAACCAAATGGAATATTCATAAAAATTAATACAGAATTAAGTTAATTATGTTATGCTTTCAAAATTCTTTTAAAGTCTGTTAGCCTGTGTGTGGGTTTTGTGAAAGTACATTACCACCTGAGATATGGCATACTAATCTGAGAAAACACATACTACCCAGACTTTCTAATTGCAGATAAGTGTGGTTAACAAATTAGTCATCCATGTGATTCCTGTAAGCCACTCTTTATTGAGTTAGGAATACCGTCTTTGATTTGCCTCTTCTTTCAACACATTTAGGTGTAAATAATGATCTCAGACATTCACATTTCTTGGGGAAAATTCAATGTTATACCACTTCTCAGAAACAAGCTATATATGCTCTACTGAGAGTGGATTACCCTGCCATTTATTTTCTCTTGAATCCACTTGGCTACTGTCTGTCCTTAAAACTCAGTAGTCTACAATTCACTTTAAAATGCTAAATACCATTATTTATATAAATCAGTGGATTTTGTCAACGCTCACTTGCTCAACAGTGAAGACCTATTTTAATGCAGTTTAGATATCTTTAGATATAACTAGTTTGAGGCGTTGATTTTACCTAAATTGGAAGGCAAAAAGGCACTTATTCTGATGGATGTAAGGGTGCAAAATGGCCTTAAATCATGAAAAATAATCATTTAAAAGGAATGTTAGTAAATAATTAATAACTTCACATTATAACTCTAAAATTTACATTAGTACGTAATGTGTAAAGAAACAATCTTTTCTTTGTAATCTTGATTCCAAAAGGCCAACTGGTGTGATGGCTACGAATTTGTTTTACTTATGACTGTCTCTATGAAATGCTATTGTGAACTCCCTTTTGAATGTTGAAATAGCATCAGTGAAATTGGAATTAGTTTTCTTTTACTTTCTTCTCACTTGTGTAATCTTCAGCACCAGGCATACTCAAATGTAGGAAGGGATTCCTCACGAATGCAAAAAGCCTGACTGCATCATTCAAAAATCTCCTCTGGTATAGTCTTCCTTTCTCATTTAAATTTTTTACTGGTCCTGGAGCCTATGCCTCCAGAGAAAGACAAAACATGATCGTGCTCTTATGCTGTCCAGGCTTGCAGGTATATTTCCAGCTTGAATGAGGTCCATGCAAGGAGAAAAAAAGGAAAATGACAAAAGGGAAAGAAAAAGGCAAAATATCAAAAATAGGCATCAGAAGCTAAAATAGGCAAGATACAAATCTATCAAACAACTCTGAAAGTACAATTAAGTGATTTTATTGTTAAGTCATAAAATCGTAACAATAAGAAAAGCATATTGCCCAACTTCTTCCAGGCTCGTATCATAACATCAGATGTAAGAGGCATATTCATCATGTCTTTATCAACAGCTCAATTCAGAATAGCCTCATAAAACAAAAGACTATGATTTTGTGACATAGGTCTCTGTGTGTGTCTGGTTCCATTTGTGTTAAAGGAAATTCAGTGGTATACAGGTTCTGTTTTGTTTTTGTGGTCAGGGGTTGCTTTATTTTATTTTGTACACTTTTATCCCTGACTTTTTTACATAATTATGCTCTGGACACCTAACTAAAGTTCTGTACACGTCTTGTGGGTGTCACCCTACACCAGAAAAGCCAAAATAGAATAGTTTTGAAGTGAAAAAGGAAATGTTTACCTACATTTTTTAAGAGAATGTTTTATAAAAAATTTACAAAAATCCAAAGATTTGCTATCTAAAAATTTAAATGGTCATGAAAGATACATTTTAATTGACACTTGCCAATGTATTATGAAAGACATTGTATTGCATATGTGGACTGTAGTAGCATATACTTCTTCCTAATATAAGAGAACAGAGATTTGCAGCCTAATTACAACACACATGCACACATAGCATTTTGATCACATTCCATCTACAAATGGGGAAGATAAGGAAATAGTCGCACATTTGCAGATGTGAGTCACATCAAGTAAAAATTGTTTCCCAAGTGCAACACTACATTCTTTTTACATCACTTAAATAGATGACATTAAATAATTCAAATTATTACTCAAATTTAAGCAGTAGGAAAAATATATCATTTTACTGTTAACTTGGTTTTAAACAATTAGAAACTAAACTGAGCTTAAAAAGCAATGTTTATTTTGTAATAATAATTTTTATGTATTAGTTAACTTTTGTATTCTATAATTTCAAAAGAATGGAAATGTCAGTAACAATAAACTATTGTAATTAGCTTCTGAGTCGGTGACTCCATCTTCTTTTGTTTTTGTTGTTGTTTTTATTTACAAATTTTCATTATTTTTTACTAGAAATATTTAAAAAGCGTTATTCCTTGACTTAAGTAATAGATACTACCAACGAGCAGATGCAGAAGCATGTATGCGGTACATAAATGGAACACGCCTAGATGACCGTATTATCCGAACAGATTGGGATGCTGGTTTTGTGGAAGGTCGCCAGTATGGCCGTGGAAAAACTGGTGGTCAAGTACGTTACTACCTTCTCATGTAAATTGTATAGTTAGTCATGTGAATGTTGTGTTATAAACTAATTATTATATTATTATTTTTCAGGTAAGAGATGAATATCGCACTGACTATGATAGCGGACGAGGTGGTTATGGCAAATTATTGCAGCAAAAAGTGCAAGATGTGAATGTGTTCAAAAGAACGTGATGTTGCTCATAGTGATACGAATTCATTCATAATTTGTTTTATGTTGATTGACTGTACAATCTGAGACAAACTTTCTGAAGAAAAGCTAGAAACATTTTGCATCTTTAGCAAGATAATCATCTTTTTAAGTCTGGTCTCCAGAATTAAGTCGACTGAGAAAGTGAAATTTTTAAGGAACATTGAGTGAATGTTTCATGTGCTGTCCTTTATATTGGATTAAGTATGAGAAATACTTTGTGGGGGAAATTTTCATCCTCTCATTGCAACTATGTAATTCTGTGCTGTTATAAGTCCAAAATTGCTCTCAGTCCATGAATTACTTCAATGCAATATATTTTTTGTTACAATAAAAGTTCTTGAAAGAATATATGTGCCTTGTGTGTGTATGTATTTGACTACCTTTAATCTGAAGATTGGCATAGAAATAGTTTTGGAATTACATTTCTAAAATTCAAACTAAAAGTTTTGTAAAGAACATTCTAAATCGTTTCTGATGATGTAGTACTATTTAAAAAGCCCTTTCATTTCAGCTTTGCTATTGCAAATGCTCTATTGCAGTAAAAAATCTCTTGGCAAAATGTCCATAGTATCATCTCGAGTGAGAGTACTTTTCTTTTACTCAGTGATGTAAAAGTTACCCCGCTTTATTATTTTAAACAAATGAAATCTTAATTCAAATTTCAAAAATTACTCTCCAAAATTATATTTCGAAGTTTCGATTGTCTCAAAGAATAATTGTTTATCCTCTTACTCCCACTATCATTCTTCATTGATCATGTACTATATTTTTTAACATCTGACAATTATATAATTATAATAAAGTATAACTTTGTGAGGTGTAATTTACTGGAAATCATAATGCTGGATAGTTTGTTTGTGTGCTGTAGCAAAGCGTTTGAAGCACAGCCACCTCAGACACATCCGGTCAAATTGCCATCTCCAGTGTTAAGAGAATCTGAATGATGAACGTTTTTTAATCAACCTACTTTACTTATAAAAACACATATCAGATTTTTATTAAAGTTTTCTTACCTTTATTCTCCTCCTTTCCTTATTGCATTAAAAAGTTCTGGTGCTCTAACTTGCGTAATATTTCTGTGATTAATCCAAACTTTGACTATGAATTCTAGTGGAAACCTCAAAAGCTTTCATTTTTGTTTGTGCCTCTTTTTATCTCCATTAAGCATTAAATTAAAAGGTTAAGGGCTATGCTACAAGAATCATGCCAGCAAACTTGATGGATTCTTATAAAGAATTTTTAATTTATATTGAATATAAAAATAATTTTTATTAGTTGACTTTGTTAATATTTATAATATTAACAATTGATATACGGAATGACTTTTGTTAGTACAGAAAATAAGTAAAGTTATATTTTTGAATATGTATCATTAACTTTGGTGGGTGCAAAGTCCCCCCAAACACTGGGCATGTGTCAATCATATCCCAGTATCCAATTTAGGAGTGTGATTTTAATTTTCATACTCAACACGTTAAAAAAAATTAAATGCTTAAAAATATTAAATTTTGATAAATATAATGCAAAATAAATACCAATCACAAAGTATGAACTTTACACTGATTTGAACTTAAAAACTGCAACTTGAAAATTTGCACTAGTTGACATTTATTTTCATCCTTTAATAATACTTTATGGTTTTATTTGCTATAATCTAATTATAAAAATAACTTCTTAGCAACAAGTATAAATAAACTATAAAAATATGTATTTTATCTTCTCTAGAGTTTGAGTGTCCTGTACTAAATAGCTAAAATGCTGAGATGCAACCATATTATATATATATATATATATATATATATATATATATGATATATATATAATTATATAATACTAAAAATGAATCGCAAAATGTGTTGGTAAGTCGCATACTCAACAACTCGCCTGACCAATTTTCGGCAATTGTTTTTAAAATGTTTGTTGAGTTCAAGGATCTGTTTTTTACGTCGCAGCAAAATCGAATAATTGCCGAAAAAAACTAAAAACAGCCTTTTTCTTTTTCCCATACAACGTTTTCTAACTAACAACCGTAGAGTCAATTTGAGCTTATAGCTGTTGTTATGAAAGCACTCATTTTGTTAGTAGCACAAAGGCAGTCAATTGTTGTAAGTATTTCCTAACGTCAAAGAGTCGATTTCTAGGGTTGACGACCTCTCCGGTTTTAAAACCGGAGACTCCGTCTTTTTGAGCTTCATCTCCGGTCTAGCCGGGTTTATTGAAAAATGTTCCTCGTTTTTTGTTTCAATTCTCATACATTTTCAATTTTTTACAAACATAATTAGATTTTTTTCAACTTAAATTTAAGCTTTTTCTATTCATCAGAAATCTGCCCTTTCCTTCTTCCATTAGAAGATAAAGGAGCAGAACATGAAAATTGGTGTGCGATTTCTCGTGTATCCCATCTCTTTCTTTCTACGCCATATCAGACAGAGACAGCATCTAGCGATATGCGAGAATTCGCAATCGCGCAAGACGATTTCAAGATAATCCCGGGAATGCTATTCCGATATCTCATTTTGAACAAGATCGAAATTTTCGTATTTCGTATCCAAGGCTTGATATTAGCTATATAAATACATTTTGATAATAATGGTTAAAAACGAATAATTAAATACAGGTAAGGTTTTACATAACAAATTTGTTTTACATATCTCTATAACCAAAATATTAATCATAATTCTTTGTTAGAAAATAACAGACGTTAGACTATATTTATTGAGCGAACACACAGTTTAAAGAAATTCCGAAAAGTTGGTGTAATCTGTATACTACAAACGAATTAACTAGAAGGTATGTTAAACACACATAATAGATAATTTAGTATAAAATGTTTAGCAAAATATCTTCTCTTATTTTTTTTTTCATATTGAATAATAAATAGATGAAGTAGTTAATTATAAATTAACACTCTCACTCCATAACACTTTATTTGGCAATGAATATTTAATTACCCCCCCCCCCCGGTCGCAGAGTCTCCGTTTTCCTGAAATTGGGCAAGGTGGCAATCCTACAATTGCACTTTAATTACCGTTATACATCAAAGTTCAAATTCACATCATATCTATAAAACCGTGTGCGTCGTGTGGCGTGGAGCACAGAATACAATGGTTGGAGGATTTAATGTCGCGTTCCGAAAGTATTATAATATAGATATGCCTCCTAATTAGACGAGAAGCAAGTTGGTAGAAGAACCCTAAATGCTACAAACCAAGCTAATTACCTATCTCTAATCATGCTGTAACAAAACGTTGACACCGAAATGTACGTGAAAGAAATTCGGATATCATGAACGCGTGAAGCGCGAGCGCTACATCAACTAATAATCGCGCAATGTTGAAATCGGGCTGTTTCAGTTACGATGTGTCAATTGACTACAGTAACTACGCAAGTGTTGTTATTGGTTCTGATGAACTCGTATTGCTCATATTGTAAAGACATTGAATAATACAAAACGAAAGCTAATGGATTGTGTTGCGCGAAATGTAAAGTGAAATGATACAGCATTGGAACCACCGCCCAGAAACCATTGTACTCATTTTACCCATACACTTTTTGACAATACCAAAACATATAACTAAATTGCATTCAAATGACCTCATTTGGGTCAAACAAATGATAGTTTCCGGGAAATTTTATGCCAACTTTAAGGTTATGTATATATACAGTTAAATCATAATTGTTTTATGTTCTAGGTCGCCATAGTTAAGATGTGTTTCTAATCTTCAATTTCTTAATCATTAAGATCAATAATCACTCACTTGAGTCAAGAATATTACAACGAAGGATTGATTTCAACTGAGGACATGGTTGCTTGATGTAGTGTCAAACAAACTTTATTGTCAATTAGCTGGCCGCGCCCAATCGTCGCAATGCATGAGCTTTTAACCAAGATTGAATGGAAAAACTGTATGATCTCAACCTTTGAAAAGAATTAATTCAAAGCAAATTCTTGAACTGTTGAATGAACAACAGAAGTGATGTATTTAATACTCTTATGAAGTATCAAATGATGAAACCTGGAGGATTTGACTTCTTAGATGCACCTGGTGTACAGGAAAAACTTTTTTGGATTTCATTAATATTAGAACCGATTTGCTCACAAAAAAACATTGCCTTGCACTCCCTTCGTCGGGAATCGCAGCAACTTTGCTTGAAGGTCTGGGTCGAACAGGCAACATTTCAGCATTAAAATTTGCGCCTATTAAATATTGGCAAAGCAATGAAACTCCGACTGCAACATTTGAAGACTCTGACGAATGGCAAAGTCTTGCAGCAATTAAATGAATTAATTTGGGATTATGCACGATGGCAATAAAAAATCTTGAGCTTTAGACGAACCTTAAAAGATCTACGAGCAATCATAACAAATTTGGTGGTGCAATAATTTATTAGCGAGGAGATTTTTCGTCAAATCATTCGCATGATTCACGATCAACACCAGCTGATGAATCAAATGCAAATGTCTAAAGTCCTTTCAATTTGTGGAAAAATGTCAGAGTAGTTTATTTAAGGAAGAATATGCGTGTCAAGTTGCAAAGATGATCTAATCTGGAAACATATTCTCTAAACAACTTATTGACATTGTAATGGCAAAATTTCCTATAGACATGTTGATGGCTGTCATTAACTTTCCTCATAAAGTTTACAGAAACCATAGTGGTTGATGCGAACGAGCTATATTGCGGCTGCCAAAAAACATTGATGTAAATGAATGAAAGGTTTAAAATTCGAAGAACAAATTACAGGCGAATCAAAGATATTATAAATCCAGTTGATTTGCTACTACCAAGATGATGTAGTGACTATCCACCAGAATTTTTAAACTCCTAGGATTTAACCCGGTTTGCCACATACAATCTTCAATCAAAGTTGGATCGGCTAGTATGATTGCGAAAAATATCAACCAACACGTTTTGCCAGTCGCACACGGTTAGCGATAAAAAAAAATGTACTAAACACGTCGGTGTAAAGCAATTATCACTGAAAGGAAAAGATATAAAGGAGAGGACACGTTCTCATACCGCGCATTCCAATATTATCTCGACTGATGTTGGCCGTTTAACTTTAAACGACTTAACAGTTTCCAGTTCGGCTTGCTTTTGCTATGACGCAATAAACAAGTCCGGGCAAACATTTAGTGTTTGTGTAAGAATCTGGAAAACTCATGTTTCTTCACATGGTCAATTGTATGTTGCCTGTTCCCGTGTTGGAAAATCATCAATCTGTTTTTCTATGTGCCAAGTAATCAAACAAAAAACATCGTATATCACAAAGCAATACAATGAAAATAGAACTGATTTTTGTTAATAATTATGAACAAAAAGCCTCCCCCTTCAGTATGAAGGAGAAAATATATCTTCGCTCCCAAACAACAAGCCAGTCAAATATCACGTGTACTTTTTGATAGGAGGCTCACTTGGAAATCAAATATTCTTCACAGAATAATTCTGGCCACCTGAAGAATCCCATACTCAAAAAGTCGTCACCCCTGTGACTTCATGTTGCTTTTCATTTACAGCAATCAATGATTTGTCCAATCTTATCCTACACTTCTCTTATCTGGGTCTCAGCCAGAAAATTCAATTTACCTTCGGAGCAACCAGAAGTGAATGAAAAAATTCACAACAGTGAAGTGGTGTTGAATGCAACAATTAATGCTTCACTGGTGAATATCAGTTTTGATATCATGGAGCTTTAACTAGAACTTGCATATCCTTGTACAGTAATTGATGTGTGTCCTTCACTCACAGTTAAACCCCTTTCCAATCAAAACAAATGAAGGGTCGTGCAATGTTTCGGTCTCCTCGTGGGAGCTGATAGTTTTTTGGGGGTGAGGAGGAGGGCCCATTCAGAAGATTCTAATAAATTTCTCTAGAACCTTAAAAAAAAACTTATTTGGGTACTTACTGTAACTATCGGTGATCAGTAGTTCACAAGATTTGTCTTGACAAGACAAATCAACTGGCACAATTCCTTCTAGGATATTCTGGAAGAAATCTACCCAGCAGCGGCGTTTTCTTTATGTGTGCAAGTCGTGTGTCAATGCCCAAGGAAGCTTTTCTCTGTGGGTTTATTTAGAGTTTTCATTTATTCGGCCGTCTGTGCGATCTGCCTCATAGATCGGCACAGGCGCGTCCAGAGCATCTCCAGCGTCTTCAAGACGGATCGGGTAACAGCGGCGCAGGCGCCCGACGTCCCCCACTCACGGACGAAGCGTGCGAAGGCATAGGACCTCGAGTCAACGGCCTGCTATATAGTATGAGCGTCCGTGACTGTGATTCGTTGCGCTTGCGGCCTTTAGCGATACTCTTGAAATTGTAATTTTTTATATGGATAGTGAAAAACTGCTACAAAAGTAAGTAATTGCTTTTTTCCTTTTATTTGAAGAAAAGAGACGATCAATTGATAATGAGCGACCGTGTCCAAACCAAAAAATATTTCTTACTTTAATCCTTGCAACTTAATCCTTAATGTAAAAAACGTCGAGCATGTGTTTTTAAATACTTTAAAATGTATTATTCTAATGATTGCAATAGAAACTACAACACCCTCATTCTTCCAATATTTTAGATAAATCAGGGCTTGGTTCATATAATTCAATTTTGCTCTAAATATGTACTATGCGAAATGAGTAGTGTAGAGGTTAACACTTTCCCTCACTGCCAACGCCCTAGGTCTAGTGCCGAGAGTATTATATCAGACAGAAATGTGGAACAGTGCAAGCGAGAGCAACGCGTACGCCCGAAATACGCACGATTTCTTGATTGCGGTGCAAGAAACATTCGCATGTGGGGGTAATATCAAAGGGGACGAAGCAAACACCGATGACACGAATATTCTTTGCAAAAAAGAAACAATAAATAGTATGATTTTATAAGTTTCAAATTGGTTTTGTAAACACATATTAATAGTTAATGAAGGAAAAAAAGGTTCAATGCATTTTTGCCTTTCAAATCAACCGCATGCTCCATTGAAAATGAATAATATGCAATTAGGTGATGTTCAGGTAACAAAATTTCTAGGTCTTTCAATTCAGTCAAACCTGAAATGGAATGTACATATAACAAAATTAAACACTAAATTAAGTTCATTATGTTACGCATTCAGAATTCTATCAAATTCTGTCAGCCTTCATTGCAGCTCGTTGCGTGTATTTTGCAAACGTACACTCCCGCCTGATATATGGTATAAAATTCTGGGGAAACTCATCATGTAGGACTCAGCCCTTTAGATTGCAAAACAAAATTATGTGAACAATGAAAAAATACCATCCACGTTATCCTTGCAAGCCTCTCTTCATTGAGTTTGGAATCTTACCACTGCCTTGCCTATATATTTACGAATCTGTGATATTTGTCAAAAGTGACATACTTAACGATGGGAACATATTTTCATGCAATACTGATATTTATAATTACAACACACGTCGTAAAAATCACGTTTCTCACGTGTCAGTAACAACAGCTCACTATCAGAAACCCACGTATGTACGTTTCTTTACAACGCACTGCCAGATGACACTAAACAATTAAAGTCGGTTCACAAATTTAAGTTAAAAGTAAAATATTTTCTGCTGCATAACTGTTTCTATACAATTAGAGGTTACTTATTATCACAAAGAAAAGTAATGTTTAATTTAACAAAACAGTGATATATAATGAATTAGTTTACATTTGTATTGATTTTTTTTAAAGACTTAATATGTTTGTAACAAATAATATACTTCAGCTTCCATGTCAATGACCCCAATATCGATCAGGTTCTTGTCCAGTTTCCCTGATCTATTGAGCAAATGCTGAGATGGCCCCTTGTTTTGTTTCTGGGCGTAAATGTAACTTCACTATTCGCACGTTTTTGTTGAACTCTCCTTTTGCTTCAAATGGTAAGAGTAGAGGTAAAGGCGAGTTGCTATTTTGGTAGCAATAAAGAAAAATCATTCTTGCAATTTGTGTACCGATGCAAATAAGTTTTCTATAACTCAGAAACGAAAATGAATATTTTTCAAATATTGCTAATCTTGCGATTTTTAAAATGTATTTATTTATTTTTATCTATGTTCAAATTTTACTCATATTTACACTATTTATAGTTAAAATGACGGAAAGGGTATCTGGAACTCAAGAAAACGCGTGCAGATAATATTTCCCCCCCCCCTACGCCACATACAGTTTTTACTTCTTCTCTCTCTCTCTCTCTCTCTCTCTCTCTCTTTTTTTTTTTTTTGACTAAATAAATCTAAATCTAAACGAGTACGAAAGGAGCCGAGAGAAGGTGACACGGAAGACGACGCAGAAGGCGACGCATGAGGGCTGCGACAAGTCACCGGCGATCCGGGGCCCGCGATCAGCTGCGCAGATGCAGGAGATAGCGGCCTGCAAGCGCCGAAATTCAGGTCAACGTCACGGCGACCTGGAAGAACTTGTTAGCCAGGAAATAGTGAGAGAAATAAGCATACAGGAGGCATCTGAGTATCAGTCAGAGATTCTTGCCATTTTTAAAACACTATTTCCTACGAAACTGTAAATAGATCAATATTAATTTATGTTGTTCGTGACCACAGCGAAATTGCTGTAGTATGGTGCATCTGCACACGTCTTTTTGTAGTAAAGTTATTTGAATGGAGTGTTAAATCGTATATTATGTCATTGGTTAATGTAAATAGCAATTGAAGAAAGTTTAATTAGTAAGAGTGACAAAGGGAATTCCCAGTGATCATTTGTGCGAATAATTTAACGATTAATTCTTCCTTCATTGAAAGGGTTTCAATTTTTTGTTCTATTGTGTTTCATTTTTGATTTTGTTGTGATTTTGTAAGCAACGAAAAGGGTTTTAAGACTATTAAACCCTGTTTAACTGACTTATGTATTCTTATTATTGGATTTGCTCTCAACACCTCAAAATATCCCACTACCCTGAGGTATAACAAGCTCGCAAGAGCACGATATCTGCGAGGTTCCCCAACAGGCGATTTTGGGAATTACTAACGTGGGGGCATTCGTCAGAAAATATATATATATATATATATATATATATATATATATATATATATATATATATATATATATATAAACAAAGTTGTGTTAGTTACACCATTTACAACTCAAGAACATGTGGGCCAATTTTAATTATCTATGATTTGTTACATTCGTCTCCGCCCGGAATAGCAGAATGACTATTAAATATCGGGAAAATTCACGATAAAAAAGAAACTAAAAAAAGACTACATATTCTTGCTAAGGTAACCCCCAGAATACGGAGTGATTTTTTACTATATATTGCTAAATAAGTCCTAAACAAAGCGTTCTAAGGCATTAAAAACTAAAATTTTGAAACCGAAAGTCTCAAAGAAACGTTTTTGACAAAGTAATTTACAGGGTGAGATCTTTACATTTCGCTGGTTTTCATTTTAATTTTAATTCAATTTCCATTCAAACTACGATCCACACGAGCATCATTGTTGCTGGCCGTTGCCGTGTGACTCGAGGTGGCGCCGAGCAGAAGAGGACGAGCTGGAGAACGTGGTAATGTGAAGAAAGGCTGGATTTGAGAGACGACATTGAGGGGGGGGCGGGCGATTGCTGCATGAGATCAACCAGATCGTAATAACGCTAATAGAACGGAAAGACAATGGCGGAGCGGCGCCATTGAACTTTGATGGTTGAACTGAGTGTAGTCGGCGACTCCTCTAGGAGCATCGGCTCAAAAATAGATCAATCCTATCGGTAGAGCGCTAACGTGAGTGACCAACGAAAGAACGGATGTAACTTAGGCTATTATGAGTAAATTTTATTGTCAAATCAATTTTATCTGACTGTAAATTCGTTTGTTAAACCCTATTTAACTTAAAAATACTTATTTTATAAGCATGACATGTAAACACATTACAGACACTACCCATGGGCATAGTTAGTTTTTGTTTCACAGTGATATCCCTATATTTCGCAACACACAGCAAGATTTTTTACTCTATAACGTCAAATAACTCCCAAACGAAGATATCTAAACTAAAATTATGAGGCTTTAACTATTAAAAACTAAAATTTTGAGGCTTCTATTAAATTCTACAACATTCTTCTTGAACATTTTATTACATTTTTGTTGGTCCAGAGCTTCTCGATATTAACCCACCTGCTCAAAGACATGCAGAACCTGCAACCAGACAGACAGACAGAGAGAGAGAGAGAGAGAGAGAGAGAGAGAGAGAGAGGGTGCTTGAGAGAGAGGGAGGGACGGAGAGAGAGAGGGAGAGACAGGGTGAGGGAAGGACACAGAGAGGGGGAGAGACGAAAAAAGGGGGAGACGAAGAGAGAGGGAGATGCGAAGAGAGGGGGAGAGGCGAAGAGAGAGTGGGGGAGACGAAGAGAGGGGGCGGGACAGGGAAGGAGAAAGAGGGAGATGAAGGACAGAAAACGTTTGCCGGGCTCCGCTAGTTAATTTAATAAACAAACACTTCACAACGACAAAGTACACAAAAAAAAAAAAAAAAAAAAAAAAAAAGAAAAAAAAAAAAGAAACACGAGAAAACGCAACCAATCAACAAAACGTTCCCACTCCTACCACAAACGAAAGCAACTACCAACACCTCACTCCCTACACCTATCCGAAAAGGGCCATCTCCTTCTCTCCCCAACGTACCCCGACCCATTCCCTATCCTTCCCCCACCCCGCCGCCTAGAAACACTCAAACAAAATTACCTACCTACCAAAACAAAGTAACCATCAACCCCGACTCCCAATCCCTGTCCCCGTACTGGGGAGAGGAGTCAAAAACCCTGGACAACAAGAACAAAACAACTTGCTCAAAGAAACCCTTTAAAGCGTCAGGCGAATAACACCAACCCATGAGGTCGGATGAAAATCTAAAGGTAGATCGTAAACTCAGAATTACTCAACGTTTAATACAGGTATTGCTTTTCAATTATCAAGAAAATAGTTTCATGTATTGTCTGTTCAGTTTTTTGAATGATTTTTTGACTTATTGATGCCAAACTAAATTGGAGTCATTTTCGGTGATTAATAAGAACAAATAATTTTCATTCATTTCAGAAACATTGGCTAACTTGTGCTTGAGCCATTTTACTTCCTATTATTCTTGTAACCGGCCAATGTTCACAAATCAATGTAATTATACACCTTTAATGCAAGACAAGATCACTTTTAAAAATTTATTTCCAAGAATATTATTTATACACATAATTTTGTGATGAACATTTAGTCTATAGCAAGCTTAATTAAAAGCATGATGTAAGTCAACAATAGAGGCTCTTTGAAATTTAGAATTAATGGCCTGCTCCTTTACATCATTATTATTTTTAATTCACATTCATTCATATTTCCTTCTTCTTTTTGACATGAATTGTATCAATTCTTATAATATTATTTATTGTGATTGTATTGGATCAATGTAAATAACACTTGAAAACTATCCCTAACCTTCAACTACTCGCACTGAAGAGACATTAACTTCTGGCATTCTCCTTCAAATGACGGTGAAAAAATACATTTCACAGCGTGATACTTAACTAGTTCTAACCACTGGCGAAAAAATCACTCCCTGTCCATAAAGGATCTGAGCAATGAGCAACACACTTTACTAGGACATATCATATGCAATCCAAAATTACTACACAGAAATATTATGAAATTACCAAAATTGACCACAGGTCTAGAGTGAGACTAAATGGTGCAGAATGAGAAGACGCCACTGATACACAGCTCAGTTATATCAACGGCGTGAGAGATCTTTCAAATAAATTACATTTGTGTAATTTCTTAAACACAACAAATACCCATAAATTAACTTTACCTCATATTAAAGAGTAAAATTAGCACTATTCTTTCGAAAAGTTTGAAGAAAAAATTTGAAGCCACTTTTGAGAAAATGGCGATTGAGTATTTCTGAAAATGCGGAATTTAGAACTAGTTTTCACATAAAACGGTTGAGTTTTCGAGAAACTTTATCGGATATTATTTAATGTACATGTACTCATAAACATAATAATGTGATAAAATTGCCGGTAATGTAAATATTAACGGCGCAAGAGACAAGTCAAGAACATTACATTTTTGTAATTTTTGAAGAAAAAAAGAATATATCAGTGTGTCGTTTATGTCATCCTATAGAGTGCATTTAGCACAATCTCCAGTCAAAGTTTAAAGAAAAAATCGGATCCGTTTTTCAGAAAATCTTGTTTCTGTAATTTTTCAAATTTGCACAAATTGCACGCAATATTGCGCAAAAAGGACTAACATTTCAAAAAAATGTACCTGAACTTAATAAATGAACAAATTATGGACAACAAATTTTATTTGAAGGTAAAATCTCTATCTTTTATTTTGTAGTTGTAGGAAGACTCCGAAAATTCAAACTTTTGAAATTTTCGAAAATTCTGAGTTAACCGTGAAAATCGCACATGTACCACCTTTATAAGTGTATTTTACTACATGTTTAGAAAGAAAAAATTTGGAGTCTTTTTTGAGGAAATTGGGAAAATATCCGGGGGGCTTAATGTAAAATACCTCCAAAAACTAATGAATGTATTTCAGAATCGCACGTGTTTTAGGCGCTAGTGTTGTTCACTTGCACCAGACGGACAGACAGACAGACGGACGGACTGACACACGTTTTGAAAAAAACACTTTTTCGGTATCAGGGGACACCGAACCGTGAAAATCGGACCTATGCCACCTTTATAAATGTATATTTTACTCCATTCTTACAAGAAATTTAAAGAAAAAAGTGGAGCCATTCTTGAGAAAATTTTGAAAATGTTCCAGGAGCTTCGTGTAAAGTAATGAATAATTTTCATTACAATCATAAAAACGAATGAATGATTTTCAAAATCGGGGAGTTCCGACTAAAGCCAAATGGACAGGAGTTTCTTTAATTTGGGAAAAATCCGACGCATGGTGTAGGCGCTATTGTTCACATACACCAGACGGACACACAGTCATACAGACAGACGGACGGATGGACGGACGGACGGACGGATGGACAGACGGACGGACTAACGGATGACGACGGACGGACGTTTTGTAAAAAAAGCACTTGTTTGGTATTAGGGGACCCCAAAACTAGTATTTCCATTAAAATCTCTAAATCGATTTTGCGCAGCATTACATAACTTTCCCTATACTACGTATATACTCCGTATATACGTACGTATACGGGAAAATAAAAGTATGTATCTTTGTAGTTGTAGGAAAACGCAGATTTTTTTCATTTGTTGAAAAATTGAGTAACATGAGTTGTCAACCAACACGAGACCTGTACAATTTTACGTTCTTCAGACTATCCACCAACAAAATTCCATCAAATACGATGGAGCGGTTTTCGAGAAAAAAAAATGTTAAACAAAAAATGCCTATTATTTGCGCAAAAGTAGGCGAAAAATACACAAATTTTCGAAAAATTGTACATGATTTTATTTCAAAATATATCTTTAAATAACTGATATTATTAAGGGGGAAATCTATATCTTTCATATTTTAGTTGTAGAAAGACGCCAAACAAATTTTGAACTTTTACAATTTCGACAAAGAGTTTTGACGAAAATGACGAATTCGTTTTGACGAATTCTCTTGAACGTCCTTTTCACTATCACAACAACAATATTTAATCAAAAACCATGGAACTATTTCTTAAAATTTTGAAAATGCCCCCAAGGGCTTCATGGATTGTACTCCCCAAAAGTAAAATATCAGTTTCAAAGTCAAGGGGCTGCGAGTTCATCCAGATCGACTGGGGAATATCAATTTTGGAGAAAATAAGCTGAACGGTATAGCCACTTGCGTTGTTTACAGACGGACAGACAGACGTTTTGCCATCAATCAAGTTTTCGGTATCAAGGATCCATAAAGCATAGATTCTCGCCACACCTTTTTTTCTAAATTTATCTGGGTTTATCCTTTTTTCCGTTACCGAGGCTCTGTAAGAAGAGTTTTCTACCGGCAAAGTCGCCGTTTTTTGGGGCAGCATTACATAACTTTCTCTTCTTAAGAAGTCCCTTGTTAAGCGCGAGAAACGAAAAAATCTTGAGGGGCTACAACAGCGCATACTTTCGTGCATTATTGGAAATAATTACGTAATATTGAAATATTATTTCTGTCATATTAAAACTCACTTACTACAACTTGAAAACGTCCAATTCAAACCATACGTCTGTGAACAATAGTCATTTTTAAGTTTTACAACTGAAACAAACATGAATTAAATAAACGATTGCAGTATTTGTAGCACATACAGAAAAGAAAGAATAATACAAATATTTCAAAGAAACTTGCCTTGATTTCATCGATTGATTTCACTCAAGCTCCACCACCAACGTCAAGGTCATGTACTCCCCAGGTGGGTTATTATTATTATTATTATTATTAGTTATTATTATTATATATTATTATTATTATTATTGGCGTGTAGGGCCACTGCTGACCACCCACACGAATAACGTGTGTAATATTTTCCAGAACATGATTATTTCTCGCTGTATCTGTCAGTATGAAAAGGTTGTTAACGCCTTGAATTGTGGATTATGAGATGATAGGATGATGATGTTGAGGGGTGATAGGCACATTACTAATAAAATATGAAGGTTGTAAAAGTGATATGATTTTTCATGGAATTGCGCCAGTCAGCTTAATGGAATCGTGTCGAAAACTTTCCCACTCGCAAATTAAAATGGCCACTTTAGTACTCTATACATGTGCATCTATATAGCGTTCCGTATGTATTATCCAAGTCTAGTGATATGAGGGAGGCTTACAAATTCTGGGAGCAATACACTCTTTATTATTGTGAACACAGAGGTACACAGGTCAAACATCAGGTACACATCAAAATATATTTTTTATTCTTTAAAATAGGTTAATAAGAAACAAGTTAAAACGCTACTAGGTTTCACTGTCAGAAATTTGGTGTGTAGAGAGCTTTTTTGTTTGAACCAAAATACTTATTGTCGATATACATATACACTTACACAAGGGTCTTTCAAGTGAACCGAAAACACTAGCAGTTTCCTAGATAATGAACCTTCCTAATTAGGCTCTTCCCGAGGGCATAGTAAAATTTAATGCAGTTTTTTTAAATATATACTCATAGATCTCGTCATTCGGGATCCAAATTTCAGGTAGGAGCATTCTTTGTAGCAGAAACAAGTTTTTGTATCATTTTTTTTCTCCAGAAGTCGTCATCGTGGTGAATAATTTCATGATGCATGTCTTTGGGGTACATAAACGAAATGGCAACTTCTTTTCCCTGCGAGTTGAAGCTTGCCTGAATGTGATAATAATAATCGCTTCTTTTTTTCAATTTCAATAACTTTTTGTCAATGCAGAAATTTTTTATGTTATTGCATGCCTCCTGTATTGACATGTTTGTTGCTGATTTGGGACATTTTATTTCTAATATTGAATTTCCTCCAACAAACCGTCAGGGGAAGCCCAAGAAACCAATGAATTGGGTGTACAAGAGACCGCATTTGTCAACAATTAGACCTGTTTTTTCTTGAAAACAATCATAAGCGCGTGTTCATTCTCGCTTCCGTACATCATGGCCATTGACCGGAAGTCCCATACAGCAGTTTTTTGGCGACAGGAGCCCACTTATTAGACTGCCTCTTACAAACATATCCGAATTGGACGCGGTGAGCCTGTCTTTCTTTCCATGTGCCACCTCTGAGATTCTGCCTGCCCTCTGTTGCTATTCTAAAGCTCACATATTCCTCTTTATTAAGTGACAGTTGAAGATCTTCTTCTCTTTCATTGTTGTTTATTCTATCCTCCATGTCCACCTTGCATAGCACATACTACGTAGTCAGTAAACTTTGGCTATCTTTATGATACGCTGCAGATTTTACTTTCCTACCATTGTCTTTCTCTCTTGCGTGCTTGAAGAGCGACCTTCTGCAAGCTGTCTTCGTTTCTCCTTCTTCTCGCTGTTTGCTTTACAATAAATAGCAGGACTTTCATTCGACATAGATTTCATTGTCTCATAGTGCCAATACGATTTCAACTGAAGGTCCTAAACCGGAGACTTTTGTTTGTGGGGTAAAGAAACCACTTTTGCCTCTGTAATTTGTTTTCCCCCAGTAAATTTGCCACTAAGAACATTCTGCAGCGTTGCTAGTGCTGTTGGTGATAAGTTGATGACTTTTCAATACAACTGGCTGTAATAGAAATCGTGCTTTGTGCAGATCCTTTCTCTTCTTTGGGCAGGTCGAAGACTCACCTATTTGGAGCAAAAAATATGGCTTGCAGAATCTGTGAATGCCAAAAAGTTGTAGCATAAAGAGCTCGTGCGTATACTCGCTCATTCTTTCCGGTATGTGACAACGAAGATCTAGAGTAAGGTGAAATGAAAACGGATAACTTAGAAGTAAAATATATCTAAAATAAGATGTGAGAAGATGGACTAATGGTGTATATTTAACAGAATTAGTTCAATTGTTTAAAAACCAGTTCCAAATAGGAATCGATATTTTGAGTAATGTTCAAAAATTTAATTGTATTCAAAGGAAGACGGAAATATGTGAAAAAGATAGTTATGTACTTCTATTACTATCTGTGGAAAAGTTCATTGAGATGCAAAGTGACGAAAGCTAAACCGAAGTCTGGCTCGCGTATCCCGCAAGTCCGCCTGCTCCGCCGGGCTGGCCGCAGGCCGCCTGCCTGACCTGGCCGTGCCGTGCGCCGAGGAGGGCCACAACTGGGTGACGCAACGGCGCAGAAGGGGGGGGGGGGAGGCGTTTTCGTAAATTTCACTTTACGACGTCTTCTATTCATTCGATTTGCATGATTTTGTCAAGCGTTGAATTACAGCAGTCGCCATCGCGCTATAAGCATCATTTTTTTTTAATTTTTTCTTGGAAGTTCGAGAACTATTTCAATTTGAATTTTTTGCTAAATTTTTGGACAAAGGGCAGTCGTAGCGTGATTCGTAGTTTAAAAGCGTCAATGCCAGTTTACAAGATGAGGAAATCGACCATTGGTTCAGAGCGTTTAATCAGTAAAGTAATTCCTCCCAGGATATTGTCTGCGATTTATGAATTTTCCTACAAGTATTTTTCGGTGCATTTAGCCTTAAGATGAGTGTCGAAATGTCTAAACGGAAATCCCTTATGTTATAGAAAAAAAATTACTAATTGTATGTTTCTATTCAAACACATAAGGTACGAACAGTGGTGGCTATTAGTGTTGTGACATCGATGGCGATCTTTTCAAAATATTGATGTTTTAAACATCGATACATTAACACCGATATTTATTTAACATTGATGTTTTGTGATCGATGTTCTTTCTTTTTCTGATGAAAATGTACCATGATCACAATACTGTAAAAGTTAAAATATGAGATAATAACTGATAGTAACATTATCTTACGTGTTGGAATCAAAAGAATGCTGTTTGTACTACTTTCAATGACCAAACGCTCTCCCCCGAGATGAACTCCATGTCCATGTATTTGCTCTTTCTTCATATTCATTTCGCAGATTGAGATATGGGCGTAGGGTCTGCGCATTCTTCTAATATCCTTATTCGGTGAATTGATAAACACGAACACTGTCAAATTAAATTTTAATGCATAAGAATTTAATGTTCGAGATCACTAATCCAGTCTAAAACATCGATATTGAAAAACATCGTTGTGTAGCAAATACTGAGGCCTGTAAGGCGGCAATCTCGGAAAAAATAATGAAGAGGGTATTAATAGAAAATGAATTCTACTTCTTGGACCCCATGATTTACAGAAACTGAACTACACCCAACCAAGCAATGCGGCATGTCTACACGAGGATGGTGCTGAATGGCTACCACTACCAACTGTGCAAAAGACAATATTTCCACGAAACGGACAGTGAAAGCGTGTGCAATCTATGTTAAAAACCGTTCCCAAGGTAGGATGTAACATCATGCAGAAAAATAGACAAAACTCTGACAGAACGTAATGACAATAAGCGTGTGAAACGCGGCCAAATAAGTTATACCGGGACTTAGATTTAACACGCAAACCCATGGCTGAGAGCACTTGTTCTTGTTTTGAAAATTTGGCAATTGCATAGTTTTGCCACCTTTCAAAACAGCCGTGCCTCGCACGTCGAGACCGAAGAGGAAGCGACCGTCAGGTCATAGGGTATGCAGCCACTTTAACGGTTTCTGTGTTTTCCCCATTCAAGACCTTAGGCGGGTAGGTATGCGGCTCACGCCGGATAAACTTTTCGCGCTGCACACAGTGGGTGGGGTGGGGAGAGGTAAGCAGAGACATGAGCAAGACGCGAAACGTCTCTTTAGGTGATTCTGTCCAGTATGCTTAAGAAACAAAACTTACTGCCAGCAAATGGCAGACGCTTGCAATTTCTTCAGTGCGGCCGCAAC
>BOPP01000071.1:3983386-4017961 GCA_017312745.1 Gryllus bimaculatus | reverse complement strand
GGGGGGGGGGGGGGGTCTGCGCTTGCAGCCAGAATTCCCCGCAGGGCTTGCTCGTGACCGGGTGTTCGCAGCTTTGCGGTTTCGAACCAGCGGCGAAAGCAGTCGTCAGAAGGCACTGAGCATAGGCCCCGAAGCAGGCTGCGAGGCCGTCGTGGGTAGCGGAAGGGAAGTGGCAAGGGCGGCGATTTCGTCCTAGCGCTGCGGCGAGGGTGGAAGAGGCGTCGCGGCGGCGGGAGGCGCGAGCTCAACCGCGCTTCCGGCTAGCGGGGCCACGACGGCGGTGGCTGCGGCGCTCTTGACGGGCACATTGCCCACCTGCATTCCCTTTCCACTCGTAGGCAGAGCTAGGAAGCTGGCAGGTGGACGGCGTGAGGGGTGGCCTCGACGGTCGGCGTATCGCCTCAAAGGCGGCGCTCCTTGCCTTTGCCGGAGGTGTCGAAGGTGACGGCGTCGGCGGGCAGTGGTTGAGCGCAAGATGGGTGGGAGTAAAACTCCGAAAGGCCATTCTTGACTGCGGGTTTGCTGAAATGTGATTGTTCAGCAGGTGAAAGCTTGACTGCGAAGAGCGCGACCAGATCGGTCGTCATCTGGGCAACGCATCCGTCCCTGTCGGCCTGCATCAAGGTCTTGAGGGCGTTAGCAATGGCTTTGAGAGCGCGCAGGCCCGCTCTGGTGAACACCGCAGCCGTTCTCCATTACTGAAAATGGGAACGGCACTTTTCGTTTTTCCGAAGAAAGTAACTTCTCTAAAAAGAACAGAAGTACGAAGTCCTAAAAAGGACTTGGGTTTACTTCTGAAAAGGAGTGATGGTTTTTGCTCATGCCCAAAAAGAGCTGATGTACGAGATATTTTCGAAGTCCCGGGAGGGTCTGATGAAAATACATCTAAGTCCAAAAAATAATTTTGGAACCTAGAAAATATTTAGCTCCCGTTATAAAATGCTGGGAATATTTCTAATTTCGAAAAAGGAATTTTGGAACTCAGAAAATATTCAGCGTAGTGTAGTGGCGGCGGCGACCCGAAGAACGGCGGCCGGGATCGGCAGAGGCAGCACAGCAAGCAGCAGCTCAGGAGCTCCGATGTTCACTAGTCAGTTTCAGCAATCAGAAAAAGAAATCATATATTACGTAGGGTTTCATTCTATTTATTAATATAAATAGGAAGGTGACACACTTGTATAGGGCTAATGCCTGAGCTTCCTGCTACATCCATTAAGTTTTCTCTTGTGTGGCCACCAACGAGCTAGACTATACAAATATGTATATGTACAATCTACCGGGTGTTTATTTTCTCTTTCGCCGAAGATGACGCGCCGCTTGTCTCAGCGATCGAGTCCTCGGTTCCCAGGGAACTTGTCAACAAGGGCCCCATTCATCCGGCGCCTTCGTCGTTCGGTGCGACCGGCCCATACACCAATGTCCCGAGAGCGTTAAACTGTGAATCATGAAATTTTCTTTGAAGCAGAGAACGTTTCTTTACGACGCTTTCGTTCGACTTGCGGCTTAAGTGCTGCAAGAGGTTTATTAAGAAATTTCCGGGCGGGAAAATTTCACATCGGTCGACAATTTTGAAACTTGTAAAGAAACTTCGCATCCATGGAATTTTAATTGACGAAGTGTCGAACAGACATATTTATGGTAATCATAGCGTCATATCCTAACAGACGAGAGGTGAAAAATATCTCTGCCAGGTTACAACAATCTCCAAGAAAATCTTTGAGGCATCTATTGTTACTTTCTATAGGATTCGGCAACTGCTGCTGTTCGATCCGCGAACTTTTAAAATAAAGTTTATAGTGACGATCGAGTCGTGATTTATGGCCTCCTAGATCGCCTGATCTGACTCCTTGTGACTTTTCCTCTGGGAGTACTTGAATGATCAAATGTATGCAGAAACCCCGCAAATGGAGCAAGAGCTCCGGCGCTCTATTGATGAAAAAATTGCAGCAATTCCTCTCAGACTTCAGAGTAAACCAGAATATGTTCCAGAGGTGCCAATAATGCATTCTAGCACCCTAGAACATTCTAGAAGGACGCCACGGGTGTTGGGTCAGTGTTGCTGGGCGAGAGCCCTCGACTGCCCTGGCGAAGCCGCTCTAATCTTCGGCGATCGATAAAATAATCACTCTGTACTATATCTAGTATACTCTAGTTCGTTGGTAGCCTTAGTACGTGCTGGAGGGGGGGGGGGCGCATCGTATCCGACTTCAGCCAATGAACTTCAGGCACCAGTTTTTGTCACAATATTAGCGGGGATTTTAAATGCAGACAGATACTAAAATTATCACCTCATTACGAGACATTGGAACAGATTTATGATGTATTTCTTTTAAATATTTCATTTTAAACACCATGTTATTTGTGATTGATTACCATTTCCAAGTTATGCAAAAGCTTTGCACCATAAAGCTTAAAATGTTGTCCATGTGTAAATAATAATAATAATAATAATAATAATAATAATAATAATAATAATAATAATAATAATAAAAACAACACAGGATCACTCTTGAAAAATATTGTATATGTATTCTTAGAAATTGTCACATTTTGATTTAACAGATTGCAAATAGTGTTCAGATTTTGTAAAATATTTACATGTTATTGTCTGACACTTTGCTGTTTTCATTGTATCAAGAAAAAAATATTTCAAATGTTAAGAATATAAATGATGTTTAAAAAACATTCAATACCACTTATAATTTTTTCAATTCAATTTTTTTAATGAAAAGTGGACTTAAACATATGACAAAGAATGTTTTGAACTATTTAAGAAAAATAAAAAGCAAATTAGTAGCAATACTGTATTTTACTTGGAGAAGAGGAGAGGAGAAGAGGAGCCTTCAAGAACTACAACTGACTTATTAACATCTATTTCCTTAAACATGCACTTTTTGGGGGAACAAGCATTAAATTTAAAATGAAATCAACATGTGAAATGTCTTTTATTTCATTAAGTTGTACATTGTAAGATCTCGAAATAAACTGTAACAGTTATGATACAAGAATTGGTCAACATGTATCATTTATCTGTTTGGAATAATAAGAAAAAGCAATATAATAATTACAACAATAGTTGGTCCACTTGATATAAAGAGATTTTATTTAAAAGTTGAGACTGGTGCTATTGGTCAAGCTATATAACGAAATAAAAAAAGGCCATAGACAAATTTTTACGCAAGTTATGTGGACACAAAACTGAAATTATCTAGAAAAATTCTTTATATAATAATAAAAAATTGTCAGATTAAAAATAATTTAGGTGGTTTCACAAAGTAAATGAGGAAAAAATAAGATTACTGTAAAATGTTGGGGACTGTTTAAAATGGTAAAAGAGTATAGTCAACAAGTTCCCTTTGAATAGAGAATAATAGTAAAATAGAACACACAAAATAAGCTGGATGCTGAATTAGACATGGCCTGAGCTGGTGAAATAAATAATTTTCCAAGTCAACCATAATATAAATTCATGCAGAAACTACAATACATCACAATCATGATAAATCAAACACCATTGTTATGAGAAACATAGCTTATTGTTTAAAATAACTCTAGTTCTTGGAATTTCATAATATTTGATAAATATGCTGAAAGTTTAAATAACTAATCGCAATAGTAATTATAATAATAAAATTAATAATACTGATCATACAAAAACATCACAAGAAGTTTATGAATATACCAATACTGTTATAGAAATAAATACTTTCTTCAAAATACCAGCTCACTCCATAGCATAGTTTACAAACACCCACAATTCCAGCCAAACAGTAAGCATTTCACAATAACATTTACATAACGACAGAACCATTCTTTCAATAAATATATATATGTATATGAAGTATACATGTATGTATAATATGTATAGTAATAAAGTCGATAATCGTAGATAAGCGTAAGTAGTTCAGTTTCATTTCTTTAACAACATATTATTTTTTATAGAAAAACATTTATCTAGGTCCTGTCTACCATTGAAACAACAAGATGTTGCAGCAAGACCATGTTAAGTTCTCATTGAACCACATTGTGACTGAAACCTTACAAAAATACTTAAATTAAACTAAATTAAAATTACACTACTTATTAATTTGATTAACTCACATTCAAAAAGCATGATATGGCAGTGAGAGCAATCAACATTCTATTACAATCCAGACTAGCTTCATAAAATGCTTATTCCTGAGACTGATTAAATATTAGTAGTCATATGGCTCTGACGTAGAATTTTGAGCATTTGCACCATATATTGTGTAGGTTCACTTAATTTTCCTTTACCCGCAACAAGATTACTAAATTGTAAATTATATCTTTATTGAATGTGCAAACCACAAGGATTCTGTTAATTTTTGTCTTTTAATGATTGTTTTGTACTATACATTTGTTAGTGCATATGTGACCACAATAAACCTTCATTTATTACATTAATAGGAATGTGGTTCACAAGTTCTTCAGTAAAGAATCTGCTCTGAACAGTGCTGAAATCTGCAATATATTAATTAAAGTTATTGAATGGCAAATGCTCAAATTTTGCAACTTTTCATACTTTCTTTTTTGCTAACTTTCAAACCAATGATCACAAAATTACACCATTTGTGAAATAATCCAACAAACCAAATAACTATGACAAAATTAGTAATACTCTTAGGTCTTGCACAAATATCTTGCTACTTCAACACGACTGTACTACAGGAATATTGCCAACTCAATGATATCTCTTGTTCTCTTAAAGTTTTCAGAATATTCAAATAATATTAATATTTTACAACTTACACATTACTTATTCTAAGCTTTGCAGCACAAACCCCAGCTAGCTTTGCTCTTAGATCCTTGATGGTAAAAAAAGCCAAATGAAATTGTTCTTAGTATAAAATAAGTTTGAATTGTAACCATTCTGATATATTCAAAAGAAAAAGTAGTAACTTGCAAGGATAGCAAACTCCAGCTGAGAGCAATTCCATCTGCATTCCACTGTGCCAAAGATGAACTATTGAACACACAACTTCAGAATTCTACAACTATTCAGCTTCTATACATTTCTACAAAGCATTGTGCACATTTTCTAGTAAAAGCAGTCTCTATAACACACAAACAGAAGTCACATCACAACATCAATAAATCTCTTCATATAACATAGAATTTTCTTTTTAATTTGATTGAAAAGATGATTTTTATGTATTGATGTAAAGAAAAGTAAACAAAATAAGTATGTTTAGTGGAATCACTACAGCGTATGACCCAATATATGGATTAAAAAAACACAAAATAAACATGATTAAAATTCACAGCTTGATCATATTCATACAACAGCAAGTTCTTGCTAACAGAATTCTTTTGAGACAGAACTTCACAATGAAACTTTGACTTATATTGCCAATTGTATTTTATGTAATTTAGGGTCAAAGAAGTTTCTATCATTGATATAAAAGTAAAGAAAAGTAATCATGTAAAAATATGGAAATCTGAACATTTTTATATATTAAGTTCTAAATCATTATAAGGAGTTGGCACTGGAAGAGAAATTCAGTTAGTACGAACTCAGCCATTTATGACGGTAAGTCATGTACATTGAAATAATCAGTCTGCTGAACACTGTAAGATACCCATATCAATCAATATGCTCATTAAAAAATAGATATTATCATGTGCACAGTACAAAGATGTGAGAATCAGCTATTGCATACATTTAAAACAAAGAACAATTTGATTTTTCAACAGTACACTATGCATTACAGTAAGTCGTAAATATATCCACTATCTTCCCAGTTATATTCTCCACATACAAGTATTTCCACAAAATCATATTATTTAGATAAAACAACCAGATTAACACCAAATATATTTGTCATGAAAGTATGGTCCCACATACCTAAACAAAACTTACTCTTAAATTCTTGCAAAATAAAAATTCTGCATTACATGCAAACACAAAGACATCATATAAAAATTGTCTCTTATAAACAGATTTACAATAACTTCAAAATTGGATTGTCTTGCTATGTTATATATTCATGGGAAGAGAAGCTATCATCCACTCTTGACACTTCACAGAGAAATGCTTTATACAAAAGAGGCAGTCTACAAAAGCATGCCCAAAATAACAAAGCACACAGAAAGTGCTGAAGTCAAGTACATCCAACAACACACACAAAGCGTTGAAGATTTGAGAAGTATAGGCACTTGGAAAACAACTGGGAAGATAGCAGTGCCATTTATTGATGAAAAATTGAGAAACAATATTTAGTACAAATTGTCTGTACTTATTGATAAAACACCAATAAAACTACCACAATGACTGTGAACAGTACAGAGAGGTAGTAACTTGGCAAGAATGTAACCATACCAAGATCATAACATTTTCCATGATTTCCATTCCTCACAATTTTCCAGAAAATTTTAAAAGTTAAAGAATCCACTGTCTAGTTTGATCATGTAGATATGTCTGTTACTTGCACAATGTGAGGACATAGAGAACATGAAATGTTAAACATAAGTAGTTTCTGAAAATATTTTTTCATAAATTCATCCTGAAGTCGAAGTAACAATAGTAATGTAAAGTTTTGTTATAAAACTCAGCTCTTATATTTTGTTTTGTTTATACAATATTGTAAATAAAACATTATTGAAAGAAAACAACTAAGGAAGTCATTAAGAAGATTCAGTTTATCTTTATTGATTTTCATAAAGATTTGAAATTGGTGAATAATATTACTTACTTTATAGGCTAGCTTCTAAGTAAATTGCTTTGATTAAGAATAGAATAATAATTATTACATTTATTTATTTAAGAGTTTCGTGACTTTTTTTATTGCTTAGGAGAAAGATTGTAAAGAATGTATACTTAACTTTTTGCTTTTCAGAATAATTATATTTCTTAATGCAGTTTTTATAATTTCATTGTTCCCAAAGGACTGCTGACAAAATGCAACCTTTTGCATGAAATAAGTGGTGCGGAAACCACTTTAAATCACAGAGAAAACTACAAACATACATAGCAAAAACCTCAGTCACAAATTATATCTTTGGCAAAGTAAAACTTGAAAATTAAATAACAACTACATGAGGAAAAAAAACTCATGCTACATCAATTTATAACTAATTATGAAATTAAATTCACTTTGTTTAAGAATGTGATGAAGAAAGCTATTTTTTTAAAGTTGCAATTTCATGCTTAATGCATCCTTGAATAAGTTACAAAAATTGAGTGGAGGATTTGAATTAAAATACAGAATCAATTTCTTTAAAAGTGAACTGAGATTAGACAATGTATGATTCAATAGGCTGTAGAGGCAAAACGTCTCTTTCCATGTGTAAGTCAAAGTTAACATCTCTTAAGTATTGCCATATCCAAAAGTCATAGAAGCCATCTCTAACTCTGCCACTCAGAATTCAGAGTGCACCCAGAGAAAACATGTCCTTGATTGTAAATATAAATACACTAGAGACGGTATTATCTTTGGAACTTTCTAGAAAACACTCAAGTTTTCGTATTGGAGGTTTTATTGCATAACACCTTTTCTCTGGGAAACCAATAACTATTTACTTATTGAGGTTCTAAAAACCAATTGGCAAAGTTACAGGCATGGCATCCAGGAAAAAGCACAGCACTAAGTACGAAATGGGTATCATCTCATAAACATGTATTTCCTTCGGAAAAGTGATATCTAAAAATACTAACCAACAGACAAACAAGTAACTAACCAAACAAATATGATTCATCTTAGAATATAAAAAATTATGACAGTGACCTCCAAATTGCGAAGCATATTAAAATGAATAATCACATACTCGCTAGTTTTCATCATGAAAATATCACTGTGGAATTTCCAAAGTCTATTAGGTAAAAAATTTCTAGGTAAGAAAAACAATAAGCCATGGTTTCACATACTCTGTGATTGATAAAAATATGCTTCTGAAATTTGGAAGCATGAATCCTAGAGATACAGTGAACTTTTGAAATTTCTTCAACAATATACAAGTACATCTTGGTCTAGTTTCTTCTCTAAAAATGCACATATACAGAAGCAGTTGAAATAGTAATCACCATAAGCATCATTGTTAAAATAAAGAATCAATGAAGCCTTTCAAAAACAGCCAATTATGTATAGAAAGATATCAAGAATAGAAATAGAAAATACAATTTCTAATTTAGAAAGTAGGGCATGGTATTGAAGGTCAAGAAATTTCATACTGCTTCAGACCAATCAAATTAATTCCAATCCTTGGAATTGAACACAACCCACTGTATCTCCTAGGTTTCAAAGTGTGTAAGTGTGGTAGATAACACCACCCCACCCGTAACAACAATGTAACAAGTCGGGAAGAAGTGAACCAAGCGTATAGACAGAGTTGAAGGCACCCACAAGTTGTATTCGTAAATTTACATAATTTCCAGGAAGACCTGGAGATTCTGTGATAATGCAGAATTTGCTGCATGCTTTCTTCTTTCGTAATAGAACAGAGAGATATCTGTTTGTGAAGAAAGGCAGGCAAATATTTGCTTTAGCGTTGAAAACCCTCGATGTTTTCCGGACATATACTTTGTCCTTAATCACAGTGTGACTAATCATCCACCAAGGCGGAGGTGGATAAAACTACCTCCTAATATGAGATTCAAATCTAGTTTTTAGCATAACTCTCATACAGAGCCTTTTATGTTCTTGTACTTAATGAAAATACTGGTGACATTCTGAAGATGTATTAAACCATCAAAGCTTCCTTGTGCTGCACTCAATTTCTTGTTTTGTTTTCCACCAGTATTTACAATATTTACCCTCACCATTAGCTAATCATTCTTTTCTTATTAGAACTTGGTCATCATAATACAATGTAGTTTCTTTGGCTTAGTTTCTGCATGTCTACTAATACAATATAAAATGCATTCATTTGTAGAGTGAACACTAAATTAGTCATGCCTTTCATATACCCAGGCATCAAAAACGTAATTATTGACTTTGGCAATTAGCGACATTTATCACAGTCTGAGCCAATTCATCTCAACGAAAATACTAAATTACATTCAGTAATAATAATGTAATTACATCTTGTGATGCCATCCATTTGATGATGAACCAGCATTCTTGTACTAATAAAACAAAAACAGAAGGTACATTATTTCATAAAAATAATAATTGAATATTCAGTTTTAAACACGGTATACTCCAATCAATGAACAGGAACATAAGAAGGATGGGTTGTAAAGGGCATATGTTAATCAAATACACTACTCATACATTCATCCTTTAATAAAGAATATTCTAACAGAAATCCAACACAATCTCTAAACTGATAACTACAATTATCTTATTTAAATGCAACAAAATACCTTTGAATATTAAGATATAACAAGAAGAAGTTTGGGACAAGTAAGAAGGAAAAGAGAAGAGTGAAGGGGAGGAGGAGAAAAAGGAAAATTGTGATGAAAAGGTATTAGGGAATCAAAACAAATACATTGCATTATATTATCTTATGAATTTCTAGAATGTAGACACTTCCCAATGTATGAAGCAGATCAAAATGTTGAAAGAGCTGTGATGGACGTAAATTATTATCTAGCCTCATAAACCAATATAGTTTCAAAAGGCACTAATTACTTCTCATCATAGTTACATCACCTGTCCAAACATTTGCAACACCAGTTCAATATGGTGACTATATTGACATGGAAGAAATCAGTGTCAAATCAGAGAACTCTCATTCAGAGAATACATTGAACTTTCATGTTGATTTTGAATAGCCTACTACCCAAGTGGTTATTCTCTGTGGCAAATACATGGAAAACATCAGGTGCAATGACCTGGCAGGAAGGAAGGTGGTCAAGAATATTGTCTAGAGCCTAGAAGTTCAGGCATTTATTTTACCTAAAATGGGCAGGAAAAAAGGCATTTATTTTTATTAAAATAGGCATGAAAAAGGCATTTATTCTAGTTAAAGTATGGGTGCAAGAAGGCATGTGAACAATGAAAAATCACACTTAAAAGGAAATATTGTAAAACATTAATTAAAAATATTCACATTTTTATTCTAATTTTAAAATTAACATTGGCACTTAACATGTAAGGAAACAATCTTTTCTTGGTAATCTCCATTCCACATGTCCATACAGTGTTACAGCTATGAATGTGTTTTATTTGCCACATGCACTCTTTGAACTGATTTTGTGGACTCCCATTTGAATCTTGAAATGGTAATACAGAAAAGGAATTATGTTTTTCGTTCATCGCACTTGTGTAATCGCTAGCACTGAGAAGGGTATGTCCTCAGGGGACACAGAGAGATGTCCTCAGAAGGGATTCGAGGCCATACTCTCAGTAGAATGAGAGTCCTTGTGAGTGAACAGACAGTTAGCATCAATGATAAAAATCAAAAATCTTGACTGGTTTCCTCTTCTTTTTTCATTAAGATTTTTAACAAAGCCTCTTCTTCCACAGAGAGATAAAATACAACTGTGCCTTTGTGTTGTCCGGGCATGCGGGCATATATCCAGATTGATCAAGATCAGTGACAGGAAAAAAACTCAAAATAATGACGTAAAAGGCAGAAAAATGCACAAATAAGACAAAATGGCAAAAATAGGCATCAAACGGTAAAATAGGCAAAAAAAGACAAAACAAAAATCTACTAAAACAATTCCAGAAGCACAATCAAACGATTCCTATTGTCAAAAGTCATGAAATAGTAACAATAACAAAAAGACATTTTGCCTAGCTTCTGGGCTCTAGTTATGACCCTTTTGAACAGTCATTCTCAACAACCCTCTTGACCTCTCTCACCCAGTGCTATCTCTTTGAGCCATTGACAAAGCACAGGATTCGAAACTGACATAGAGATAACCATATTGTTTGAAAGTGATTTTACAGATTTGACACCAATTTTTCATAAGCATCACTGTGTCGATGCTTTGGTCAATAAATGCAACATTGGGCAAGCAGAATCACTATGTTGAAAAGTAAAGAGTATGTATTAGTATCTTCCAAATATGTATTAGTTTGTCTGTGAAATAAATCGTCTGCAACTGCTCTTGTTATCTCACTTTTTGATTCACTCTCTTACTTCCATTGCACTTTACCTCAAACCCAAAATTCATAGAAATATTGAACCACCAACTATGAGCAAAACAAGAAGTGAACTATCAAGTTATAATGTAAGTGACTAATAATTTACTCATGTAACTAACTGCTCATTACTAGGAAGTACGATGAATTGGCTTGGGAGTACACGGAAATCTGGATCAGAAGAGGAAAGGAAAATGATTATTGTGAATACTGCAATATGTGTAAAAGGAATACTGTAACCACATGATCAGATAAACAAAGAATTCTAAATTTACCTGCAATACTTACTGCAGTAAGCAGCCAGAAGAGTCGCACTCAGAAGCTGCTTACACGCTCTTGGATCAGGCAGCCAGTTCACGAACTGCAGCAAGAATACGCTTAACGTGGCCCACCTTTGTGACTCCCAGCTCACGAAGATCTCTTCGACCCAGTGCAAGCAGTTCTTTGCCGTGCACATCATGACGAGTGAAAGCTTCAGCATACTCTCCCAGCTGCAAAGCTTCCAGCCATTCAGCCACTTCTGCTGTTCCCCAACCCTGCACCAGTTCTCGTGAACCCCGCGCACCCCCAATGCCAACACCTCCACTGCCACCACGCCTGAATCGCAGTCGGAACAGCTTCCGACCACGGCCTTTGCGTTCCTGTGGGCACAAATCCACAAATACTTTTTCAGCTGGAATTACAATGGATTTTTGAGCAGTAGAGCAAGAAATTTTAATGAGTACATGGGCAGAAATCCATAACCAACCGAAATGAAAAGATTACAGAAATAAAAAATTTGTTTGCAAATATTAATATTTGCTACATTTATAAGTCTCTTTTATTTTTTAACTTAGGAGGCTCTTTAACTACTAAGGTTACTTAGGCTCATGATGAATGATTACCTAATGAAATGATAATGAAGAATTAGTGGATTGAAATGAAGAGGAAATGAGAGAATCCTGAGAAAACTTTTTGCTTTCTCCATCACAAATTCAACATGGATGAAGTCAAGCTCAAACCCAGGTCCCAGAGATGGAAGGAGTATGTGTTAATCATTACAACACAAGCTAATTTAAGACAACCACCGCACAACAAATAATAAAATCCAGAAACATTTACTTAACAATTTCTCCCCTTCATGAACAATTTATCCTGAGATTTCACAATTACCATGACTGCAACAAATTAAATACACTTCAAGATTCTGAAACAAACAACAAATTATTAAAAAGAAAAAAATCATTATGTCCCTATCTATATTGACGATTTAGCCCTCATACTTTTAGAATTCCTACAAAAAATGATTAGGATTACAAAAACAGAAAGAATCACAGCATTTTAGTATATAAGCTTTTTGTAAAGAAATTCCATTAATTTTCTACATTTGCACTTTCATATTCTTCTGTAAGTACGTGTTTATTGTACATGAATCACTGGTTCGGGCTAAAACCAATTCAGTTGATTGAGATATTGATATTCATTGAATTCATTCGTTCATTTATCAGTTCATTTGGAGCTAAGATTAGTGAACAAAAACTTTTATGAAAAAACAGATCCATAACTAAACCAATAATTCAAAATATATACCATTAAATTTGTATATTTTGCATATAACTATTTGCAACACTTTAGAGAACTTTACAAATTTTTATTTTCTCTTGATACATTCAGGTAAAATTTACGGCATGAAAATTTCTAGGTTAGAAATTAATTCTTTAACAAAATACATTAATATAATTTCTTTGGTATTTCAAATTTCATTTTTCAACACCTCCAATTCCACCATGTCGAAAACCAAAATGGAACAGCTTCCACCAAAATCCTTTGTGCTCCTGTGGGAACACATTAACAAATATTTCTTCAATGTTTACTATAATGTTTACCTAAGTACACAAGGTACAAGGCATGATTTTTTAAATGTATTAATTGGTAAATACATATTTAAAAAGCTGAGGACAAAAGGGTTTCCCATTTTGTTGTCAGGATCCAGCATTAACATCTCTTTACTTTTTTTAAGGAATACTTGTTTGCTTTAGAGCCCTTTTTATGAAACATTACTTACCATTAAGTTAGAAGTAAGAAACAAAGAGCTGATGTTTTTTAATAACAGCACTGCACATAAAGGTTGGTGGGGAGTGACAGGTTGCCCATATCGCCCTGCTTGAACATTCCTTAATTTTTAACAGTGGTGAACTGCTGTTTTAACAGTAGTGAACAAATAATTTTTTTGTATGCAGATTTCTCTTTATCAATAACAATTATTATTTTTCATAAACACAAAGTAGTTCTAGAAATAGTTCAAAAATTTTAATTATCACTAATATCACAAAATCATTTGAGGAAGGCCTTTACTTACGACCACATAAAAATTATCTTATCATTTTTAATGAATTGTTTTTTGTTTTTTTCCACAACATCCATGCACTTAAGCGCCATGTCAATTGCAATGTGCAAATGTAGCGTCCATGCACTTAAGCGCCAAAACCGTACTCACAACTTCCTCCAAAATGAATATTTCTGGATCAATCTAATACAACCCAAGGGCCTAGGGTGTTTCAAAATTTTCCCAATAGCTTTAATTTTTTTCTCTTTACTTTTTAGCTCAAGTTTGTCAAAGAACGCTTTAAAAAATTACATGGATTTTCTATAAAACTTTCCAAATGTCCAAATTTGCATATGTTTAAAATTTTTTTTGATACAACTCTTATTATTGTTGTTGAAGATAGAGATTTTTTGTTATCATTTTAAATTTATTCTTTAACATTAGAACTTTAAATAATACATACATTTTCCCCCCTCATAATATGAGGATTAAAAAATAATTAATTAATTAATTTTTGTTTTGTTTGTTTGTTTTTTGTTTTTGTTTGCTTGTTTCTTTCTTTGTTTATTTATTTATTTATTTAATTTGTGCTATTTGGGCAACTTACACTTATATGTAGTTTAGGTCAAACTTTCATATAGATTTCAGGAATTTTGAAAATTGCAATTTTTTTCTAAATCTATTCTACACATTCAACATTTAAGTTAGAAATGTCATTCTTAATTCAATAATTTTGTGTACACTTCAAAGTAAATTGCAATCTGTACATTTAAAACTTAGCTTGTACTTTTTTGTGAATACAGTTTTTTGGCAATTTGTGTTCTCAATTTAATTCCATTGATATTAATTCATTTGCCTCTACAGAATAGCCTTAACAACTATTACTACAATTACTTCTACATAACATTAATGCAAAAAACATGAAATACTGTATCACTACTATGAAATGCATTCGTGTTACTAAATCGTTTTTTTTTTCTCAATTTTTAAATAGAAATTTTTTTTTTAACATTTCTCTCCAACAAAATTAATAGTATTATTTATAAATTTATCTAAATACAAATAACACTGTTCATCATAAAAATTGAGCATTCCTCTTTTCAAAATTCACAAAGAATAACTTACCTGTTCATCAGCTTGTGGAGAAGGTTGGAAATGCACTAGTCCTGCACTATCATATGTAACACACCGACGCAATTCCGTCTCCAGGGATGCAAGTGCTCCACCTAACTTGTGCTCTAAATCTTCTCGCAATCTCTATTTCAAAAATTGAAAAGAAACCAAACAATAAAATACAAATCGTGTATTTCATTGCACTACTAAAAGAGACAGAACATTCCTCTGATGAATTATTTTGTGCTTTAAACTTAAAGCTATTATATAACTTACAACTAAATTATTTATTCCACCATGATTTTTAAGATTAGATAATAAACACTCTAGTTAAGTTATTCTTTATACAATAATTATATTAGTTTTAACTACCAAAAACCAAGGGAGGGGTCAACGATGCACTCCAGTGCACAGTGCAATAGTTTTTTCTATCTGTTTTAGCAAGAATTTAGACTTTTATTATTAGAACTTTCCTTAACTGAAAACATTGATAGTTTTATCTTATTTTAGTGTCTGTTGAAGTAGAGAACAGTTGTGCATTCACAACAACATAAATGAATGTCCAACTAGTTCTTCAAAAAGAGAACAGAGCCATTTGTGTCCCAGTGGAAAGGACTGCAAGAACAGGAAATGATCAAACAATATAAACTTGCAGCAAATGATTGTAATAGTTGTTAAATTCAAGTAGTATTAGTTCTGAAAGATAAATACAATTTTCTTTCAATTATATGGATATTTATGCTGGCATTCCCTGTCCCCCCCCCCTGGTGTTCTCGGATACCAGTATAGCATAGGTATGAAAAATATTAAGAGAATATGAATATATGAAAAAAAATTTCATTATTCACAAAAGAGCATGAGTACTTAATGTTTCACAATTTTTGAAGTTATCAATTGTATTAGTAGTCAATAACTGCATTTAATTCAATTATGAACAAAAGAAATACAATACATACACATTTTTTTAGATTCATATTCTCTCCGTTCTTAAACCATAAACAAGAAAAAACAAAAACAAAAATTTTAAAAAAACAACAACAATAAAGAATTTCTCACCAGGTTAGGCTGCTTGTCTCTAAGCAATGCACATGCTTCCTCATACAATTGGCGGCAGCTTTGTACTAATTCTGTCACTTGAGGTCGCAAATTAGGCTAAAATTTAAAATGTCACATCATTCAGCAATAAAGACTACAGTTATCATTTAGTAACCCCACATACAAATTACAAAAATTTTACATAAACAATTTATTTGAATCACATCGTGCAATGCAGAAAGCTTTTTTATGAAAGACAGAAACCAAATGAAAAATAGGTAAACTTACACCTTCCACAATCTTTCCTCCAGGGTGCAATCTTTCCAACAGACCTGCTGTGTGAGAAGCCAACTGATACAATTCAGGTCCAACTAGCGGCTGACTAATGGCTGTTAATTTAACATACCTGTATCAATGAAACATATTCTACATTCAATATCACATATAAAAAGGGTGACTATTTAAAGGCATATATTCATTTCTTTATTGGGGCTTCAACAAATTTCTAACAATGCTTTCATATATTTATCTTAAATATTAAAAAGCAAACAAACTACAATGGTATACAAATTTGTTGAACAAAGCATGATTTGAGAATTAATTTGTACAAAATGAGCACCAATACATAAATCTGTTTCAAATTCACAGGCTCTCAAGAGCAAATAATAAATCAAAGGATATACATTTCTGGAGAAAATAGTATTAATAGATGTTAGATCAGCAGATGGATGCATAAGGACCTACTTACAGACATTTTTAAAAACTATTTTTTCTGATATTAGGGGCCCCCAAAATATATAGTATTTTTCTCTTTTCTTTTTCTATACAATTAGAAACTACACTGACTATCAAAAACAAACATATTTATTTTAATAATGTCATAAATGCATTAGTTGCAATTTGTGATGTGTAATTATAAAGGACTAAATACATCAGTATAAAGTATTTGTACTTTGTATCTGTGCTTCAAGTTTTCTATTACTCAGTGGCAAAAGTTTTCAAATACTGCTAACTATAGTCTGTTTGTATCTTTCTTCATAATACAACTATGTAGTATCATAAAAGAGTAGGGTAGGGATCCTGGAACCCAAGAAGATGTGCACAGATTGTACTTCTTCCCCGTATATTGCAGAGTTTTTACTGTTTTTTATAGTAAATAAATTAAATCAAATTTACAACATATATGAGAAACTAAAAATTGTATGTTTACAGCAGATATGAAACTTACTTGACAACAGTAGTGGCTGATTCTATGAAACCTAAGAGCAAAAGGTTCTCCTGTTGACTCCAAAGCACTGGATCTGTCTCTGGCTCTGGGTCAGCAGTGGATGCAGACGCAGATGCCTGTTGGCTAGGTGATGGGCTGAGTTGCTGCCGATGTCGGCGTTTCTCTTCCCAGGCTCGTAAGGAGGTTTCCAATGCCTGTTAAACACAATGTAATAAATATATTTAACGCAAACTACAATTAAAATTAACGGTATAGGATACATAAGGAGGATAATAAAAATTGATCTTGTGTTATATTAATAAATATTTTATTGAATTCCTGGTGATGAGAATGAAAATTAGACAACTGATTTAAAGCAAAGAAAACAATAACGCAAAGGAAATTGTATGGGTGAATGAAAAAGCCCAGTATAATAACATCACTCATTATTTTAAAAGAGAGGTAATACATGTATTTTTTTTAATGAATTTAAATAATTTATAATATAAACTTATGGGTATATCATGATTGTTACACAGGTAAGTAGAATTGTCTAATATCATTCAATTCTTTTTTGCTTTATCTACATTTGAAGTTTGACAATATCTAATTCATTCAAGTCTGGCAGTCACTGAGAAGGGTTCCAACGCATCAAAGGGGGTATCCAGCACTGATATCCTATTGCATTATTGTAAGACATAGGAGATGCAGTAGAGTTACAGGATGCAACTTCTGATAATGTGGCACTCAGTCAGTTTTTGACATAGTGGGTGGCCAGCTTCCCATTTCATGGGCGGTGACAGTTCAGCTCATTTTTTGCATGGAAGGGCATACTTTCTTATAAAATGAGCAATAATCATAAGGAATGATAACTGAATACCAAAATAATTTTAAAATTAACTGAATCTTTTCATATTTGAGTCGAATGCATGAATTTTTAATTCGTCATCAAGCCAAACATTTCTAAAGCAATTTCAATACTTCATTAACGGAGCCCATTGAACACGAAGAAGAAGAAGAAGAAGAAGAAGAAGAAGAAGAAGAAGAAGAAGAAGAAGAAGAAGGAGAAAAAGACGGAGAAAGAGAAGGAGAAGGAGAAGAAGAAGGAGAAGAAGAAGTAGATCATAAGAAAAATGAGCATGGTTTTGAGTATTTAAAAATCAGAACACCATATGATATTGCAATACTCCCCCTCCCAAACAAACAAAACTGTCATACCTTGCTACTCTATAATTGTTAACTGTGAAAACTCAAGCAGATGTTACTTACACGATTGCGACATAACATTTGCATCCTGTTTTTGTGAATTATTCTAATGACACCAGGAGGTTGAACCCAAGCTTCTCCATCCACTTGAACAGGAACTCCTTCATCACCTGTTGCAATAGCAAGGAACATGAATGAATGGATAAACTTCTTATCCATTAATTTTTATCCATAATAATGAAGTGTTTTTTTTTTTCTAATAGAAACTAGATTATATCATATCAATGATGCCTATAAGCATAAATCTCAGGGGTTTTTTCTAGCATTGAGAATCAATACATTGCATAAGCTCAGTAGAAAAACCAGCTACCCATATTGACCTAGTTCTGAGATATTGAGGGTTTTACTAAAAATTTCAAAAATGAAACTCAGCACACTTTTAAACTTTTGTTCACAATACACTTGCATAAGTCCATACTGGATTTAAATAACATATTACACTAAAAGAATAATATTTTAAGTTTTATTTATTGCTAGTAACTCAATTTCACAAAAAAATGTGAGTAGTTGCCCCTTGTTCTACAATTAATTTTTTATTCTTATTGAATTCCTGATTTTAATAAAGTTAATCTGTAATTATAATAAAGCTGGTTATTGTGCAGCCTTACAAATAGGCAGCACATCAGAATTTGAGCTACTATTTGTTAATTAAGAAACTCTGAATGGAATGAACTGCATGCAGAACACTTCTTAAAATGCATGCACTATTGATTTTTGGATTAGTACTAACCTAGAATGGAGATTTGCACTGTTTGACACTGAGCAATACGATGATGTTGAAGGTTTATAAGTCGTGATGCAGCCATCTGCATAGAACCAAATACAGCCACTACTTCTAGAATACGGTCATCAAAACTTGGAGCAAGAAAAATTTCATCTTCTTTTGAACCTCCCCAGAAGTTAGTGCCACCCATAAAACTACAAAATTGAACATAAAAACATTATCAAGAATTTAACTATTTTTGTTTAATTTTTGTTTCAACCATTCACACATACCTTGGAATGTTGAGAACAACAATGCCTTGCAATGAAGGTAGTGGAATGCGTTGACCATCACACTCAAGCTGAACTCTCTGCTCTAAATTTTTATATGTTTTCTGTTAAATCAAAATAAACATTTAAACTTTTCACAGCAACTTGCACAAATTTTTAAGAGATTTATTTTAATAAACTTTACATCAAGAAAATAGAAATCATCCAGCTAGATATCCTTATATTTACCACAAAACAGAATGATGTATAACAAAGACAAGAGAATGTAAGTTGTGATTTACTGATCACTTTTTACACTAAACAACTTGAGTTCCTTGAAAAACATTAGATGTGTTTTTGATCAAATTTCCCACCTCTACACTATTTTCAACAGTGTAGCCATTTCATATGAATCCAGGAAAAGAGGAATAAAAGCACCTACATTTGGAAGTACAGTGAAACCTGCTCGCATGTCTACCTTGTTTAAACAGTGACATACACTAAAGACAATTTTTTCTTGGAACCAAACGATTTTTCCATAAGCCACATGAAAATATTATCTCCATTTAGTAGCCACCTGGCTTAGCATCAAGTGGACAGGCATATTTTATAGATTGACCTTTATTAAGCAGTCATGATTTAGAAGTGGAAATAATAATGGATAATAGGTGGATGGATAATAAAGGAATAATAATGGATAATGGATAATAGTGGATAATAGGTGGAAATGGTAGATATTACTTATATAATATCTTCCTAAGAAGAGAGGCATTATGGGGTGACTTCAAATAATAACATCCAGAGTGTATCTTGCAGAGAGATATATTCTGTTTCAGTCGATGATTTTAATAAACATCTCTTAATTAAACTACATGTTAACGTTCTCATTTCACAGAATTCCTATTGTTTGCTAACTCAAACTTTCCTGCTGTGTGATCAGTTAACGATTCATGGAGCATATGTGCAAAATGTTCTAAAGGTCATTTGCAAACTCTTTTGTTAGACGACCCAATTGTAAAATTTCCCCCAGATATGAATTGAATCTTCAAGTCTTGTTTGACTCGGCGAAGAAAAAAGCTTCTTCACTAAGAACATAAATGATTAGTCAAGTATGTGTTTTGATATTAGCTGAGAGGAGGCAAATTATCCTAAATACCTTCCTTAAATTGTATTTAATCATTTATGGCTGTTAAAAATTTTAAAGAGAACGAACAACAACAGATTTCCAAAATTAATTTGGAAGTACAAACCAATAGGGATTAGAGATAGAGGCAGATTACTAAACTGGTGGCAACAACTGGACACTTGGAAGACTAATAATATACCAAGAATACCGTAATAAACATACCGTAATACAAACAGGCTGTAAAGCCTAATTTCTGATCAATTTACGATGATGACATTTTTTAAAGAGAAAATACTTTATTTTACAGCAATTTGCACAATTGGATTTGATTTGCACTTCCAGTTATCTCAAAACCGTGATTAAGCAGCCTCTGTTAACAGCCAATTTTATGTCAGAACCACTGACAATTCCTCACTTATGTTTCACTCTATTCAAATAAATTAATTATAATTATTAAGCTACATTTATAGGTAAAAAGAAAAGATCACATATCTTTACAGTAGAATCTTATTCCCAAGTGAGAACACTTAAAGTTGACTGTCTTTTGTGGAGTTTACTTTCAATTTGAATGAATGATAATTCTGAAGAAAATAAATGCTAAAACATTCTGAGTAAAATAATTGCTTCCCTTATTGCAAAACCTTTAATATCTTACCTGTAGCCATTCTCTTGAACCCAAGACACCATACCACATATAGTTCTTGGCTCTAGAACGACACTTTTCTGGGTGTTCTTCTCGTTTTTGATGGAAATCCAAAGAAATTTTTGCATCAATGCCAATGCCAAAATAGTTGTTCATTACACACCTTTCCAAGTAACCTTGTCTGAAATACAATTCCAAAACATTTAATAAATTGCATTTTAAACTTTTGGAATTATTTATTATATTGAATACTACCCAATAGATTTATATACAATACTACATTTTTTAGTACATTCTACACTGAATTCAATTTAAATGGAATTATTGAAGATGCAGAAAATGAAATGGAACAATGAGGAGAAAAACAAATAGGACAAGCTATGAAATGAATGTTGTTAAAACATTTTTAATGGTTTTTACATTTTTACATAGCAAACAAACACATTTGCAGGAAAAAAAAATCATGATGCCCTAAAAGAATAAAAAGCAAATTTGATAGATAGGAAAAGATTCAAAATTTTACAGCTGTTATTAAATCCAAAAAAGAAAGAAAGAAAAAGCAGTTACATAGAATATGAAAAATCCAATAAATACCATTTTTGCACAATAAACTGTGATCGATTTATCTAACAAATCCACTATTCCTTTATTAAAGAATTTTATGAGGAGCAGAAAACTGAAAACCCTTTATCCAAAATATTTGAGGATCTGATTTTTAAACTTCTCTATTTCTCCCTACATCAGGTTATGATAACTTTTGATCAGAAACTTAATGCAGCCATAAGATAGATAAAAATTATTTCATAATTAAAATAATTCCATTTAAATTGATTTCAGTGTAGAATGTGCTAAAAAATGTAGTATTGTATATAAATCTATTGGGTAGTATTCAATATAATAAATAATTCCAAAAAAAGTTCGTTATTCTTTTTCTAAAAATTGGGATTGAAAATAAGCCGCTCATTTAGTAACAATCTTTCTTACTATGAAGATTTATATTAATGAGATGCATATTAAACTTCACAAGTCAGTGATGTTTTGTCTCAAAGAAATATATCTTCAATTCGGTCCACCCTCGAAACAAATGGAACTATTCAGTATCTAATAACTTATGAGATTAGTTATTTATTCTAAAATCTTAACAGTTTTATATTTCAGGAACTATATCATGCAATCCTTTAAATAGCAAATGAAAATTTTATTTCGATTAGCTCATTCATTACAGATGAAATTGATTCTATAAAAATTAATTATTAAGCTACATTTACAACTGCATTAGTTACCATTTCCAAGTGTAATTTTCTCACACCATTCTCCTTTGAGTGAAACAGAAAATTTTAAAAATTCTCAATTCCTCAATTTTTGCACTGCCCTAGCATAATTTTGTACTTTATCAACTTGTGTAGATTGATTACACTGAATTATAGATTATGGTAATTTCTTTTAGAGCAAAATTAGAGTACTGACACTATTTTTTGTGGATTTGAGCATTCAGACTCCTGCATTGCTCTGATCATGATACAAATTATTCAACATCATCACAAAAAATTGTTTGAATACAGAAAATAAAAATGATCGTGTCCATCTCATGTGAAAGAAATAGGTATCCTGAAAGCGACAGAAAATAACTCTCATTTTTGACACAAAGAAAGGCACATGCAGCAGTGAGGCAAACATAGAGATTATTTCTCTACTTTTCACAGCGGCAATGGCTCGTAGCCAGACAAAAGCTGTGAGTGATAGCTTACAATTACAGCAAACACATCATATTAAAAAGCTCAAATGGCTTATCGAAGTGGCATGTACAAAAATAGTTTAATAAGCACCATGAGCTCCTACACATTCAACAGAAGGTTAAACCAACAGATTTTATTCTTGTAATCAAGAATGGAGCAATATCAATTGTCAGGGTAAAGGTTTAATTGATCTGAACTGTTCCAATCTTATCCCTTCTTATTTTCGGCACAATGTTTATAAAATGTATGAGATGACACTGTAATGCTAATAAGACATTCATCATACCCTAGGTTGCAGAGAAACCCAGTTCAAACTAGAGGGTATGTGCAGCATACTAAAACTTTTCATCCTCTTAGTACTATTATATTCAACAATTGCTCAGATTTATAAAAAAGAGCATGACATACTTTAAAGATCTACGACAGAATGAAGTTATCCAGAAATCATTCAAGTCACAAGAATAAATAGGTTGTAAAAGTCTTGGAAAGTTGGAACACATCTTAAAATTTCGAGCAGCAAGGAAGCGCAATGAAACTTAGAAATGTGCTGTAGAGAGGTTAGAAAACTTCTTCATATTCACTATACTGAAAACAGAAAATCCCTAAAACTTCATTTCATGTTGTTCAGTAAAAAACCTCTAAGACTAATGAAATGAAGGGGGGTTTACACATTCTGGAACAATACACTCACTATTCACTATCAATACAGAGTTGAACATGTTTTGAAAAAGTAATGAAAATGTTTTATATTTACCAAGATCTGTACACGTGGGTCATAGGGAAAGAAGCAAACAAATCCAGCATTCAACTTACTTTAAAAACATATAGCACTACATAATTATTATCACTAAAATTATTTTCTGAAAGAAGCCTTGTGCCAGTTGATTGCTGAACATTTTGTTTACATACACCTCAACAATACATCAATAATGATTTTTGTATTTAAAAACAATCTTCAAACTTAAGAAAACTCTCTATTAGCTTCTCTACAACTTTAACTTTCCTACATTTTGTTGAAGACATACTGTCAAATGCATTCAACAAAATGATTACAACTCACACAATAAAATATTAAACATACACAATAAAATTTAGTGTTTATAAAAAAAGGGTTAATAATAGTAAGAGGTAAAACATCTGGGGCTCACTATCTTCCATTTAAAGCAGATATCACAAAATTTGGTTGAGTGGAAAGCTAAAATTTCTTTCTAACTGAAAATGGTTGTTTGGTTGTTTTAAACAAACATTTTTGCCGTTTTCTATTCATCATAGGTTTTAATGAAAACCAGACATATACCATACTTATAAATGCACTTTCTTCTATCCGAGCAAAAAATTTCAAGAAAAAAGTTTCAGTTATTTCCAGAGGCTTCATGTAAAATACACTAAAAAATTAAAAATCTTAACAATTTCTGGAATGGATCAACTAGGTCTTACTCCTGATGTATTTACCAAGTTTCTAATCTAAAAGAGTTAAGCATGACACATCCATCGAAACATGCAAATTGATTTTCAGGTACAAATTGGAACATATCGTCTCTTCACTAGCACCAATCATCTTTGGGACAGCACTAAAAATCTTAATCCTGACGTGTGTGAGAAGTTACGGCTGAAAAGAACCTTAAACACAGATTTTATGACCACCATTTGATAACATTTTATTGAAGTGATTTCATCGATTTCAATACCAAAAAGCAACCTTGGAAAGTTAAGAGATGATATTGGACATTCGGTTGCAGCCTCATAATTTTGCTCTAGACGAGTGGCATTCAGACATTAGGCCTGTTGCATTGTTAACAAGAGTAAATGATTGTCCCCTACTGTAGTTTTTCATAGAAAGCCTTCATCTGTTTTGAACACTTTCCATTTTTTTTGTAATTGAGTCATTGATTGTGAAATTATTTCGTAAGAATCCAAAGGTGTCTTATCTCCTCCACAATTACCAAGATTCCTTTCTTTCAATAGACTATTATTAAATTCAATTGATGTGAAGAATTGATACACCATTCTAATTCTTCTGGAATAAACTCTTGCTCTGCACTATGAACAGCTCCTAAATGTCCAATAATTTGGGCTACCTCCTTACAAACTAATGCCACCATCATGTATCTAGATCAGCAGATCAAACTTCTTTCATTCATGAAGTTATCACTTGAAGGAGTAAATGCAGTTGAAGCTGTCTTGGACCCAATTTATCTAATTTCCCTATTATGCTAACCAAACATTAAAAAACTTAAAAAAATAAATTAAAAAAACTTCTTAAGAAACACAGAACTTGGGACTACTTAGGAAAAATATACTAAAAATCAAACCATAATCATTGATTACAAAATACTAAGATGAACAATGGAAACAGATAAATTTAGTAAATTATGTGTTACTACAGGATCATTTCAAACATTAAAATAAAGACAATCGCAGCTATTAGAAGCATTATTCATAATTCAACATTTAAAAAAATCACACAAAGCCTCCCAGCACTTTTCAAAATAAATAGATGAATATAAATACAATGAACAAAGAAGAAAGCATGCCCTATGCAAGAATACAATAAAAGAATTTTAAAATGAATTAAAAAATTGTTGGTGAACTCAATGTGCTTTTCCATGCAGTTAAAGAATATGTTTTTTGTGGTTCCTTCTTTATGAGAAACATATATAAAGAACAATACTAACAGCAGAGATTCATCTGGATCCATTAATGGAGACACAGCAGCACACAGAGCATCAGCATTGGCCAGCAGCACCTTGCTGACGATCCCTGACTGCACATCTGAAGCAGTTCATACCAATTTCAGCACAATCCAAACAGTATTAGAGGCACATCACATTTTCAGCACACATACAAAGCAAATGAGAGACAATGCACATGATCTATCAGCCAGCAGAGCACAATGTATCAATTGCAACATATGTCACACAAGCTGATGAGCCATGCCCTATCCTTTTATATAAAACATATACAGCACACACAATTTATTAGTCTACACTTCTTTCTATTTCAGTCTCAAAACTACTGGCAATAAGCTAATAAAAAACACACATGAATGTTTCACAAAGGAATATTCACTTACTTGGCCACATGGGCAATCTCACAAGGGGATTGATTATAGGTAGGCGCTTGCTTGGAAGTACTGCAGGAGTATCTGAAGAAGTTTTGAATAGTGATCCACTGGAAATTCTTCTTGTGGCAGCTGGAGAGCAACTTAGTAAGCTTGTGTCAGCTGATACTGCAATTTCAAAAACCTTGTTCCATTAAAAAAGCAACATAAAATTTATTCCATCATTTAAAAACAAAATTGCTGAAGATTTTCCATACAACTTCTAAACACACTGGACCAATTTTAAGTGTTTTGGTTTACTAGTTTCATAATACACAGTAAAAAAACGTTTGCAATAATTTTGCTGCGATTAGCACAATAATACAATAATTTTCATCAGTCTGCAAATATAATGAGTTTCAAGAAGCACTTAGTTACTCTAATTTTGATAAAACAATATTCTCATTACTATAAGGCTAGTCAAAATTATTCAATTTCCTCACATTTATCTGTGGGATCATCACTAAATCGTCTGAAAATCAAAGGTGATGCAGCAGATAACTGGCCACTCATTCCACCTCCTCCACCACTACCCTGCTCAGAGTGAGTGGGAGAAGGAGGATCAACACTTATCACCGGAGGAGAGCTTCTACGTTTGTACCTCAGGAGCTCTCTTTCCACTTCCTCCTCACCTTCTGAGGGAGCTAAGCTTGGCCGATGGGATTGTGGTTCCTGGAACAAAACACAGATTTAGCTTCTCTTTCTGATATATGATCAAGTCTGTTCATCTCTTTCAATAAGTGTCCATAAAAAAAGGTAAATTGTTTGAAAAACCAACAAAAAACTCAAAATGACAAGGGGGAAATATTTTCATCTAAATAAATGTCCTGAATGTTCAGGGGACTGTTTGATTCAAGGCTTCCCAATGGGATTAGGGTTGACCCCTTGGGAATTGATGAAATTTTCAAGGAGGTCAATTATGATTAACATGTCAGCTGGGGGTCAATAGCCAGATATGAACTGGCAATAATTAGTATACTCTAGATACACATCCTGTTGATTCCAAAAAATATGGATGAAGTTGGTAATTAAATATTTTCAGATATGAAGCTACAAAACACCTAATAATAAGTTACAAATTAGATCCCCTTTTTTTGTAGAGTTTACTGTTCTTGTACATAGTTAGGATGTTTAGAAAACTCAAGAAATTATAACTATGTAGGCACAATGGTACTGTATCACGAACCTTTGCAATACTCGGACATAAACATGCTGACCAATTCTTAATATCTTAAGAAACATTCAACGTAAGATCACACTATGTAACCTTGGCATATCTATGAATACTAGAAACTCAGCAGCTCATATGTGAAACCATTACAATTATTGATAATTGTGATATTAATGAATATACTGGCAAGAGGAATTGTTTTCAAACCATTTCCTCGCAATTCTTTATGTAAAGGAGATGTATGCTCTAAATCATAGAGGAATATATAAGGGAGCCAATAAAGCCAATCACCCGTTTAAAAGAGGTCAATTCAAGAAACATGTTGGGAAACCCTGATTCAATTTCTGCAAATATCAACAAAGTAAACAAGTGGAGGGAGTAATGTACTTTGATGGAAGAATAAGAGTATCATTAATCAAGTATTATTTAGTTTGGTTACTCAAGTATACTTTATGAATAATTTTATGATCAAAGGTACTTCAGAAACAAGTAGTTTCAAAACTTTACTGGGATAGTTTTAACATTGTTTTCAAATGATTTTTTTCAAATATCTCAACACTACCAACAGAGAAATATTTTGGTATTACGGTTCTTGAGATTAAAGAGATAAAAGAGCGAAACAGCTGAAAGTGAAAAAATTGTAAGGATGTTACATGTTACACTGAGATGTAAATGTGATTACAGAAGTATATAAGTTATTAATTGCAAACTGAGCAGGTGTTTGAAATTGCTAGATATGCTTATGTAATTTAAAATTACTTTTAAATAATTCTCCAATAGTTAATGTTTCAAAGGCAAAATTGTATGCTTATTTTTATTATTTGAAATTATGATATTAAATCTAAAAATGTAATTTCTACACAACTATTTATTTAGAAAGAATTTGCTCTTAAAATATATGCATTTATTATTTTTGAAGTAACACATTTTTTAAAACATTGAAATCACAGTTTTCCACATAATACCTGCAGATTGTTGCTTGAACCCTGGATATGAATCTGCACCACATCTAGAAGGTTGGTATCTCTCCTTATCGGTACCTTTGGCTCTTCTATTGAAATAGAAGGAACAGTGTCCCGCCGAGGAGATTGACGTCGGCGTGGAGGTCGTATTTTATGATAAAATGATCTCCGAGCAATGTCATTGCCTTCCTCAAACTGTGCCAAACTGCAACCTTTCACTAGCTGAGGACTTGTATCACTGTAGTCATCTTCATCATCTGTAAATATCAACACTGTTACTTCTCCATTAACATTTATTCAAACTAGAAGTCCACATGAATTAAAAGAAACTTTAAAGTCTTGTAGGGATGATGCTTCACATACTCTAGGCCTTCTTACTTGAAGGCGATTATGTCTAATATCAAGCTCTATTTACATGGGGTCTCCAGAAATTCCAGCAGAGAAAAACAAAAAAACAAAAAGAGAAATAGAAAAGACAGTTTAAAATGAACTAGTGAAACTGGAACAGCACACACTTTCTTTTAATATTTGTAACTTTTGCAATTTTCAAAACTTTAGAGTTCAATAAAAATTACATCTTCCCCCTTTTTATAAGCATACTTTGTTGTTTATAAGAAAAAAATACAGAAAAAATGTAATATTATTTCTCAGAAAAACTTGTTTTTAAAATTACCTTTATTTCACAGAAAAGTAAGTAAGAAAGACTTTTAAAAATTTTTTTACAATCTTCATCTTCAATACTTGTAGAAAGTAGTTGAAAAAATGGTAAACTCTTTTTCAATTTTTGAAAATTCAGAAAATTCAACAAAAATCAAACTTGCGTAATATTCATAAGTGTACTTTGCTCTATCCAATTAAAAATTAAATCAAAAAAATTGGAGCTATTTTTGAAAAAAAAAATTGAAAATGTTGAGACTTTATGGTAAGTACCCCTCAGAATCAAAATATCCATTTCAAATTCAGAGGTCATAAACCTACTTGGGGTTAAGCTGCTAGCGAAGTTCAAGGACAGACAGATGTTTTACCATAAACCAATTTTTTGATATTAAGAACCTCAAAAATATGGATTCTGTCTTCATAACTTATTAAAGATATTTACAACATGTAAGGAGCAGAATTATCCATTTTTTGAGGGGTATCAAGGACATTTAGTAAGAGTTTTTTCTGTCAAAAAATTACCATTTTGCAGTGTGACATACAATACTTTCTCTTTACTACATAAGTAGTAAGCAAGAAAGTACAAATGAGGCAAAAAACGAAATAAGGAAATATTCCCATATAATTGGATTGATTGAGAATTCTCTGCCATCTACTGCCAACAGTTTTCCTTTCAAATGAACTGTATGGTTAGTACGATTCAAGAGGCTAGAACATTGTGTACACACCTCCAAAACTGGGAGCATCTTCTTGATACGCTTCATACTCATCAGGAGATGACAAGATGGGCAAGCCTGCCCCTGCAGCAGCTGCAGCAGCAGTCACTGGAGAGGTTCTGTCATCAGAAGTGGGCTCTGTACTTTCTGGTGAGTCAATGTGACAGATATCTTCCAAACATTCCAAGGACAATCTTCGTGCAACATCTCCTCCAACATCTTCAGCATGAACCTAAAAATTACATAGTAAATGACCATTTCTCTATTTTAAATGACATACTTTGCTAATATGATGATTTACATAATTAAATTTTGCTAATCAATAATCAGCAAAGTGGAAAATTTGAAAAAATGTTTAAAAATTTGAACAGTTTCAATTATAAAAGGAAACAATTATGATATTTATGATACAATGAACTTTCCTCAATGATTATACAATCAATAGTATACCACAAAGAATCCACATTCATTTTATTTATTTAATACTCTACAATAATTCATCTTTGAAAATGAAGTTTTCTTTTTTATTTTGAAAACAAGCAAAATTCAATTAGTATCTACCGACTTATTTTACACACATTATTATAAGCTGCTGTTAAAGAAACTTATTAACTCTGCTTCTCTCAAGTTATAATACATAAACCTTGGTAATGCAATCCAGAATTTTTAAATTTGTTTAACAGAGAAGTTTTCATTTTATTTCCTTCTTTCATTCCTATTCTTCTGAGAGACAGAACATAGCAGACACTAACATTCCATACCTCAACAGAGAGTAGGGTATCTGAAGCACTCCTTTGAGGTGCAGGAAGATTGCTGCTGACTAGGGGGTCCTGTAACATCAAATTTCCCAGTTCTTTTTCATCTTTCTTTAGACTGACTTCTTCCTCATCATCAGATGGTGTTGTAACCATTATGTCAACTTCAGATCGTCGGCGATCTGCAAATTCATCTGGAGGAGCAGGGAGTAAAAGCAGATCGTCAGGACATGGAGCTGAATCCCGTCGCACCTCAGGGAGTGGGGAAATGGCAGTGAGACGTGCAGCTGAGAGCCCTGGTGAAGGACATGGTGAGGGTTCACAGCTGCTACTAGGGCCGGATTCAATAGGTGCCAGCACCTGCAACAGAGAAGATAACTTTTCTTGAACTTCCCTCAAACATCAACACGTATTTCTACATGTAACAGAAAGTTAACAAAAAGCAAGGAAGAGTACAACTACTTTTTTATTGTATCCTAAACTATACAACAAATAATCAAGTTTTAATTATTTCAGGAGTGAATGTCTCTAAACAGACAACAAACTCAAAGTTATTAGGTCTTAATTTCAACTATTTATTCATTGATTTTTTTAACCACCTTTCAGGTTAAATTACATTTTCATGGAGGTTGATCGATTCTTCCAAATATGGATATAATTTTAGAACCAATTCTGAACTAAACAACTAACACGTTATTTCAAATTATGACATTTTTGTCCCAAATTTCTTAATTTTCACTTAATGAATTTTAGTAATTGAAGATAAGGTATTTCTTATTGCTCTTTGTTCTTATAAATATACAAATTTTGACGATGCAATAATATCATTAATACCAAAATGCTCTGAGTAAACTGATACTTAAAAAGAATCTTAACCTTAAGCGTGTCTTTTGGAGTCAGACGATGTCGACGGGGAGGTTGTGCATTTTGTTCATCCACCGCCTGCTCAGTGTGTTCCACCAAGCGACGAACTGCTTTCTTTAAGCTGTTGGCACGAGAAACCAGTGCCTCTCTTTGACTCCATGGCAGCTGAAGAGTCAAAATATAAGAAGAATAAATCTTGGGCAGTAAACTATTTCAAGATCAGAAAATGAATAATGAACACAATATACTTTTTTTTGTTGTTCTTTCTCTGGCCTCTCAGATGTACCTTTCTCTTCACCATCTAGAAGAGCAGGAAGTTCAACCTACAAAAATAAAGATAAATTAAATTTAAAGCACTTAGATATATGTTTAGAGACAAAATATCACTGATTATATAAACACAGTGACATTTAATAGGCAAACATGTTCTCAAAATATTCATAGAATAAAATGATCTCAATAAAATTGGCAAATTTAAACACATTAAGTCTTGCAAAAACTTTCATCAACGACACTGCATAATATTCAAACTAATTTTACAATGTTGTTGACAATACTACAAATTTTAGCATACGAGTTTTACAACATATGAGTTTGTTATTGTACTAGTGTAAAAGCTCTTCTTGAAAAACCTGCTGCATGAAGCATTTTTGAATTCAAATTAATGAAAACTTCAATGCTTGAAAGAAAGTGCAGCACATTTATATGCCATGTGGAAGTGTATTGCGATTTAGTAGTTTTTATTAATCTTATACAAAGAATACTTACATCACTGGACTGAGATTCTTGAGCCTCTTCATCTCCAAGGGTGGCAAGCAGTAAGTCTAGTTTGTCTTTCAGCTGTTGGCATCGTTTCCCAAACTCCCCATCACCTTGGCCAAGTGACACTTCTGCAGCTCGAACAGTGAAGTCCTTGATAGTTTCACAAAGAACCCTACACATTCATAATTTTACATATTAATATGGGTAATGATAATTACAAATATCATGATAAACATTTAGATAAAGTCAAAAAAGTTACTATTAGAAGAAAAAAATCGTCTACTGAAACTCATTTCATTTGCATTCCAACAAAATTTTTGGAAAGTAGCATTTTAAACGACCTCTTTTAATATATAAACCAGTATAAAACTGACTTTTTACTTAAAATATCTAATCAAAGATTCCACATTACTTTTCAAATCTCTTGAAAGAATATAGCGAAATACACTTAAAAAGATGACATCGATCATCTTACATGAAAGTCATCGTCGCTGTCATTTTACTAAGGTTTCAAGTAGTCTTGTCTCTCATCTCCTTTACCCAGATCCGGATTAAGACTAAATGTACCGAAAATACTTGCAGGAAAATTCAATAGATCGCAGCACTAACACAGGGCATTTACTTTACTGATAACTTCTGAACCATTTATCCGATTTTTTATCTGTAAACGGCAATGGATTCCTTTTTAAAATAGAATTTACGCTATGAAGCTCTTTTACCAAAAGAGATTTCCAAAGGAAAGTTTTCAAATTGCTTTCATAGTTCCGGGATGTAATTAAAAAGTGCGCCCCCTTCCACTCCGGGGCGTCACCCGCCCGTTGCGAATCCTCGCCGCGGCCGGTGGCCCTGAAGGAGGCCGAAATTTCGGGCAGGCAAGCCAGGCAGGCGGTATAAACCAGCCGTTTTTAAATATGGATATGAAAACATGACCTACTGCACGTGCGGAAACCAATCCGCAGAATCCGCCATTTTTATACAGTTCTAGAAGTTTATTAATAATAATTAATAATTAATTATACTTTCGTTATTTTGCATCTCAATATATTTTCCCCCATATAGAACTAGTGATGCTGTAACATAGGCAAACGGTCTCTTCTCGTCTGTAATAGTAGTATAAGACTATCTTGTTCACGTATTTCCCTCATCCTTCGAATACCATCATACAAATTGTTAGACGCAATACTCAAAATATCGATTTCGATTTGGAAACTGATTTTAAAAATAAAATTGAACTAATTGTATAAATATAACCAATATTCTATCTCCACACATTTTATTTTAGATAGAGACCTATTTTACTTCTAAGATCTTCCGATATTACTCCTCTACCGAAAAAAAAAAATAAGCAGAGATTACGCACGAGCTCTTTCATCCGACGACTCGATTTTTGATCTCAAAACTGCGTTCGTCCTTTGATAGAGTTCACACGGTGAATCTGTTTTCCAAGTAAAATAGTCGAAGCCAATTCTAACTAGTGGTGCAACAGAATGGTAAAGACTTTCCCATATTAGTTTTCTATTTCCTGTCGTCTCGTCTATTCGAACTTGCTACATACTCTTGCCGTCTATCACCGCCCAATATTTTTTTGAAGTTTTCTCAATTTTTCGTTTTTCTAATAAAACCTAAATATTATTTTAAGATTATTAAAGAACCTTTATTAGAAGTAATTTAAAGTACTTTAACTCACAAATATAATGGTATTTACAAACCGTTGGAAATGTGCATAATAACGTCGTGAGAGATCTTTCAAAAAAATTACATTTGTGTAATTTACGAAAAAACAGAAAAATATTACAAAATGAACTTTATATCATATTAAAGAGTGCAATTGGCATTATCTGTTAGAAAAGTTTTGAGAATTTTTTTTGAGATTTTGAGAAAATGATGTTTGAGCGTTTCTGAAAATACAGAAATTTGAGTTAGTTTTCACAGATAACGGTTGAGTTTTCCAGAAACTTTATAGGACATTATATAAAGCACATCTACTCATAAATATATCGTATTAATGTGAACAAATCGCTGCTAATGTAAATATTAACGACGAGAGAGACAAGTCGCAAAGCTGTTTTTGAATTTTTGAAAAACAAAATAATATAGCAATATGGCGTTTAATCAATCTCTTAGAGTGTATTTAGCACCATCCCTACCAAAACTTGAGCAAATGCTGTGATGACCCCTTGTTTTGCTTCTGGACGTAAATGTAGCTTCAATACGCGCACGTTTTGTTGAACTCTCCTTTTGCTTATAATGGTAAAAGGAGAGGTATGGGCGAGCTACTATTTTGTTAGCAATGCAGAAAAATCATACTTGCAATTCGTGTACCGATGCATTTAAGTTTTCTTTAACTCGGAAACGAAAATGTCCATTTTTTTCAAATATTGCTTATCTTGCGATTTAAAAAAATATTTTTATTTATTTATGTTAAACTTTTACACCATCTTTCAACTATTTATAGTTAAAATGACGGGAAGGGATTCTGGAACTCAAGAAAACGTGTGCAGATACTCTTCTCCCCCATACGTCACATACAGTTTTTTACTGTTTACTAAATAAATCTAAAGGAAGGCATCTGGGAATCTCTTATTTCACCCTTTGTGGCGATATACTGTTTATCACGTTGAAAGCCGCGAATTGCACACTCAAGTTAAAATCTTCGCCTGGGAATTTTTGTTTTACGGGTTGTGAATACTCGCAGAGTAATTTCTTTGGATTAGTGATCAGCAAGAAAAGTAGAGCATCACTGGCCGAGAAAATGTAGGCAATCGAGTTGTAATGTACAAACTTCGCATGGGTAGAGCAATATTTAATGTATTACGAAACCGTTACAAGTTATACAAGAATGTATGCGTTGTTATAGTATCAGCGTAATTCGTTTTTATCCAGAATTTGGTTAATCTAAAGCATCAAGAACTCTCTTGTCTCTTCTCGAAGTGACGTTGGTGAACATCATGTCAAACCGCAGTCCTCGCTCTCATTAGAGCAAAGCAAGGCAGAGGGTCTTACTTGGCGGAGGAGATGACGGCGGAGTGCTGGTCCGACTGCAGAATCTGCGTGAGGTGATGCACGACGCTGTCCTCGTAGGCGGCGATGGAGGCGGGGCACGCGGGGGCGGCGCCGGCAGCGGCGGCGGCGGC